>MDKI01155980.1:0-54038 GCA_005239505.1 Nicotiana paniculata
AACCAAAACTATATTAATATCACAATAAAGTCATCCCCAACGGGTTCCACCAAAACCTTAGATGAGAAAAGTTAGCTACTCAAAAAAATGATAAAAACTACAAAAGAATTCATAAGCATAGGTAAAATCACAAAAGAAGGAGATATGGGTTGATGCCCAATTGCCTCCTTGACTCTTGCCCTTGTTTTTCTTGTTCTAAACTCTAAACCTTGATTATCTACTCCTTTGAGCGAATTGAACCTTTTATAGGTTAAGTGGATTGGCCCCGATCTTCCAAAAATACCCCTTTTGAATTATTCTTTTCCCGTCTGGACTAGCGCGGGCACGCTAATCTCGCGCTAATGCCCGCACTAGTTGAGTTTAGCACTGCCCGGAAGATCACTGGATTAGCGCGAGCGTGCTAGTCTCGCACTAATGCCCGCGCTAATGGGGTTTCTGTCTGCCTGGTCTGCTGGATTAGCGCGAGCGCGCTACACTTGCGCTAATGCCTGCGCTAATGAGGTTTCATTATGTTCCAAGCGTCTTCATCCTTCAAGTCATCCATAAATTACCCCATGGGGCTGTTCTTCTTCAATTTTGCACAAATCACCATCCTAAGTCCTCAATAGTTTATTGTACTCCTGTGAAACACAAAACTCACAATTAGAGCCAACTTATCATCATTTAATAATAGTTAAGACAATGAAGCATCATTAAGTTAGATCATAAACATACGCTAAAATATGGGAATTTAGCATGTTATCAACACCCCACACTTAAATCGTTGCTAGTCCTCGAGCAATCCACTATATCCTACTAGGATTCTTTCCCCAAACACTCCCCTACGGTATCACATCATGAACATTTTACAAGCATTGTACCTAGCAGTGTAACATCTATGCCTCAAGCGATGACTCTCACATGCCATGCTATACTCTTACTTCCTCAAGATACTCTACAAGGAGGTCAAGACTTACCTCTCTGTCATGAATCACGTGCCCTCACATCACACAATTGAGAGTAGTTCCACCAAAATAATATTAAGAACAAGCAGGAACATTAGGTAGGAAGTATTCACTTACTCTCTAAAAGAACATTCATATGCCACAAAGATAAACCATAGGCTTGCCCGTAGTATAATACTCTACTAATCGAATCCATTCAGTCTAAGATCAATTAGGTCTTCATTTGGTTGTAGTGTAGGCTAAGGGACAGGTAGAATATCTTTAGATATAGTGACTAACCTCCCTAAGCACTTTTAATACAACTACTGTAGCTTTCAGCCCATTCTTATGTTTGGCCAGAACTTCCACCACTCTCTTTAATTTACCCCCAACATTTCATTAGGTGCATCTTTTTCTTCAATTAACCACCCATCAAGGACTGTATTTATTCATTGTCCTTCTTTCTTCCTATATATATATATATTTTTTTTTTCTAGTGGTGTTCATTCTATTATGCTTCGCACCATCTTCCTTTTCGCTGATTCCACTCAAAACCAATACCACTACCCCACACTTAGACTTTTACATGTTCTCTACAATTCAAGTGCTTATAGGAGGTATAGGGTTCAGACAGTCAGGCTATTCAAACAATTGGGTATCGTTTGTAATGTGGTTGCCAGCAAAACAGGCTTATAAGCTCAAAGGGGTTAACTATGGTGAATTGCAATCAGGTGGATACATATTTATGTCTGGCTTAACAAAGAAATGCCTATATCACTTCTAAGACTGAACAAACTACTATTTCGTTTTGCACACACACGGGGCAAGTTCTAGGTATCAAATATGTACAAAGAGTACAATGTAATATACCTTACACACACATGGCACATAATTCACTCCAAATTGGTTCCTCAAGACACTCCATTGAGCATTCAAGTCTGTTACAATATGCAAAATTAAGGCATTCTACAAGAGTCAACCAATGAGCCTAAGTGTCACACTCTAGGTTCTTTGGTGTTCGGGTGTAACACACCAAGGTATGTATTTTATCATTCAGCTCCTTTCCCAAAAGAGTCCTAACAACTAAAAAAATAAAAAGAAAACTAACTATACCCGGTTCAAGCTAAACCTTTGGAAAAGAACCGTGGTCAAAAGAAAAACCAAGGGGTAGTTACTACACGAACTAAAAAGAATAAAAAATCATTTTTTGGTGTTTTCTTTGGACTAACTTCCCTCAAGAAAACTGCCTAAGAAGTCTGTCACCAGGAAGAGTCCACTACATTTTCTGGTTTTTTTATTTTATGATAGACTTAGACCCTCAAGAACCCCATCGAAGGGATCTGTCGTCGGGCCAAGACGACTTAATTGATTATACCCTATGTACAGAACAACCAAAACAAAAACAACCTTAACTAAAACTTAACGAAAAGAAAACATGAAATACAATTCTACCAAGTGAAACAAAAAATAAAGCAAACAATTAACAAATGTACAACATACAACAAACAGGGAATCCTTCCCTCACCCCACACCTATAATGAGGACATGTCCTCATGGATAATGAAAATACAGAGTAAGGTAAGGGGACTTCCCTGACAGCTCAATATTGGTCGGAGACAGTTCCTGGGTCCACGTTGCAAGCATGACCCAGGGCGCGTAGCCAGCCCATAATCTTCTTTTCAGACTTCTTTTGCTGGGTGGCCATCTCATTAACTCGGGTCCCCAGTTCAGTCACTGGGGTCCTCAGCCCAGCCACGTCTTGCTCCAGGTGATCCAACCGCTGTCCCCGACTGGCCCTAGACGGGCCTCCAACATCTGCAGCCTGCTCTTGAACGGGCTACTCCTCCTCCATGTGCTCAGTGTCCTCACCTCCCTGTTGAGGCTCCTCCTCCGCTTCATCTTCTTCAGATTCATGCCCTACTAATTCCTCATCTGCCACCACTGCCTCCTTGCCCGTAGTAACTCTTTTAGCTTTGAAGGGGTGCACCTCAGGCACCCGGCAATCTACAACAAAGTCGCCTGGCACCCCAGCCGTAGCGCACAATCGAGTAACAAGCGGTGGGTAGAAGAACCCATACCTTTGGACCTTCATGCGGACAAACATCTCTTCATGAATTACCCGGGCCACATCGAATGGTGCATCTATCATGAAGCACCAAATCAAACACCCTCGAGGAATGTTCACCTCTGAAGTGTTTTTGGATGGCAAGAGTCGGCTATTGATTAGGTACAACCGCATTTTGCCTCAAACTTGAGGGCCGAGGAGTGGAATTTGTTCCCATATTTGTACCACTTCAACGCGACGCCCGATTGACAGATCGTCAGGGTGAACCTATCCCAGGGAGTCATTTTTCCACTATAGGTCTGGTAGGCATCTACATAACTAACCACTGGTGGAGGTAGCCAGTACATTGTCCGAATGTTCTCCATTGAGGCATTAACCTGCCTTCTCCGCACTATTACCACATAGTTTTCGTGCTCCGGAGCGTTGGCATAAAATTCCCGGACAATCATGTCATTTTCCTCATTAGGTTCCTCAAAGAAAACATCCAGACGACACCGCATTAACACCTCATACATTCTAGGACAGTTCATCCTGATGGCTTCAGAGTCCATGGCCTGCTCAGGTACAACTGTCTTATCCTCTTTTTCAGCGCATCTGTCATGAGCCTTCGCTAAGACAAACTTGTGGCTATTGAAAGGCCTCGAGTCAATTGATTTTCGGAGCCTTCCTCCGGTGGAGGCTCTTGCCGGACGACTCGAGGAGGAGCCTGTGGCTTGGCGCTTGCGTGGAGGCATGGTACCTACAATTAGCACAGTATTAGCTCAGTACAACAGGGTGACCCAACTGTGGTTACTCAGGCTTCACCACAAAATCGGCCGCATTACTTCCCTCCACTGGGGCCTTTTTACAAACATGTGGTGGGCATTAACAATTTAAACACCAAGCACTCAATAATGGATATGAAGCACCACCACAATAACCCAAACATAATCACAACACCCCACACTCCCTATGTCATCTCTTTTCAGTACAAATCAACTACTGCCCAGTACGGCTACCAAATAAGAAAAAGCTACAATTTGTGTACACAATGGAAAACAAAAACAAAGTTACAAAATAAAAAAAATTAGTGTGAGAAATACATACCTGTAGAGTTGAAAGAGGGAGATGGGGTAATGGGGGTTGAAGAAGACTTAGAGATGGGAGTTCTTGAGTTGTGGAAGGGAGAGGAAAAAAAACTTGCAGGGGTTTGCTTGCGTTTGGGGGGGGGGGAGATGAAGAGGAAAAGAAGAAGAAGAAGAAGGGGAAGGGTTTATGAGAGGGTGGAGTTCTATCGTGAGAAGGAAAGTGGAGGGGGTTGGGTCGGTTGGGAGGGGGTTGGGTCGGTTGGGAGGGGGGGTAGAAAATTAATTGGGTGGTTGGGAAAATTACAAAAAGAAAATAATAAAATAAAAAATTAACCCAAAAAACTTACCTGTGTCTAGACGGACTAGCGCGACCTTAGCGCTAGAATAGCGCGGTGCGCTAGTCCCAGGGTTGAGGGGGCAGAATAAAAACCCACTAGCGCGACCTCTAGCGGGAGATTAGCACGTCCGTGCTAGTGGAGAAAGCTGGGAAGTAGTGTGAAACCTGACTAGCGCTAGCTTAGCGCGGGCGTGCTAGTCCAGGCGTCAACAAAAATCATTCTTTTGTTTTCTTCTTTCTTGGGGTCTTGTGTTCACCCCTTTTCCCGCACACCTGCATATGTTAGTAGTTACACTGTAAACACTATATGTATTGGGTTTCCTCCCAACCAGCGCTTGATTTAACATCGTGGCACGACGAGTACAACAATCAATGGGTTGCCTCCCATGAATAGCCTGATTTAATGTCGCGGAACGACGCAGAATAAGCGCATTTAAGGCTCGCTCAACCTCTGAGGTTCAAAAAGATGCACCATAGATAACTTATTGGTCTCATTCATCCCCACATACAGTTTTAATCTCTGTCCATTAGCCTTGAAGGCATTGGATCCATCTTCAGCAGCAATCTCCACAGCACCAGAGGGAAACGCTTCGACCACTTTGAATGGTCCAGACCATTGGGACTTGAGTTTGCCCGAAAATAATCTCAGTCTTGAATTATAGAGAAATACTTTATCTCCGAGTTTGAAGTTGCGATCCACAACGTTTTTGTCATGTAACCTCTTCCTCTCTTTATATAGCCTTGTGCTTTCAAATGCTTGATACCTGAATTCTTCCAACTCATGCAACTCCGTGACTCGACTTTCACCCGCAACATCAAGATCCATGTTCAACTGTTTCAGTGCCCACCAAGCTCGATGTTCCAGATCTACAGGCAGGTGACAGGCCTTACCAAATACCAACTTGTACGAAGACATACCAATTGGTGTTTTAAATGCAGTTCTATAGGCCCAGAGTGTGTCATCAAGCTTTTTCGCCCAATCAGTTCTTGTGGCATTTACTGTTTTGGTCAGCACACTCTTGATTTCACGGCTGATACGTCAACCTACCTACTCGTCTGAGGTTGATAAGGGGTTGCCACCTTGTGGCGCACATCATACTTGGCTAGTAGCTTTTCGAAGACACGATTGCAAAAGTGAGTGCCTCTGTCACTAATAATGGCCCTTGGGATCCCAAAAAAGGTGAATATGTTTTTCTTCAAGAACCCCACCACCACTCTTGCATCATTGGTGGGGAATGCTGCAGCTTCCACCCATTTGGACATGTAGTCTACAGCAACAAGTATGTACTTATTGCCGTAAGAGCTGACAAAGGGACCCAAGAAGTCAATCCCCCATACATCAAACAACTCCACTTCTTGTATTGGATTCATGGGCATCTCATGACGACGGGATATGTTCCCCGTCTTTTGACATTCGTTACAACCCTTCACCCATTGGTGAGCATCTTTGAACATAGTAGGCCAGTAGAACCTGGCCTCTATCACCTTAGCGGTTGTCCGAACTCCTCCAAAATGTCCTCCATATGGTGATGCGTGACAAGCCTGCAAAATAGAAAATTGTTCTATCTCGGGGACATACCTCTGGATCATGTTATCAATGCAAATTTTAAACAAATGAGGTTCATCCCAATAGTAATTGCGGCAATCACGATTATACCTTTTCTTTTGGACAGAATAGAGTTCGTAAGGTTCAATACCACTTGCCAGGTAGTTTGCAATGTATGCATACCATGGCACATCCTCTACGCTCGTGGAGAGTAGCTGCTCATCTAGAAAGGTTTCCAGAATATCCTCCGATCCAATTGCATTCCCAGAACCTTCAAGACGTGACAAGTGGTCAGCGACTTGGTTCTCCGTGCCCTTGCGATCACGAATCTCCAAGTCAAATTCTTGAAGAAGCAGCGCCCAACGAATTAGGCGCGGCTTAGACTTTTTTTTCTCAACCAAGTATCTGATGGCTGCGTGATCAGTGTACACAATCACCTTCAACCCGATCAAGTAAGACCTGAACTTGTCAAAGGCGAACACTACTGCCAATATCTCCTTTTCAGTCACCGTGTAGTTCAGTTGAGCTCCACTCAAAGTCCTACTTGCATAGTAAATTGGGTGCATTATTTTATATTTGCGCTAATCCAACACGGCTCCCACTGCGTAGTCACTGACATCACACATGATTTCAAACGGTTGCTCCCAGTCGGGTGCAACGATAATTGGTGCTGTGACTAACCGCTTTTTCAGCTCCTCAAATGCCACCATGCAATCATTAGAAAACACAAAGGGTTTATCTTTTTCAAGAAACTTACAGAGGGGGTTGGCGATCTTGGAGAAGTCTTTGATGAATCGCTGGTAGAACCCGGAATGCCCAAGGAAGCTACGTATAGCTTTGACTGATGTGGGAGGTGGAAGTTTTTCGATCACATCGACTTTAGCTCGGTCCACCTCAATTCCTTTAATTGACACCAAGTGCCCCAAGACGATCCCTTCTTGTACCATGAAATGGCACTTCTCCCAGTTAAGCACAAGATTCGTCTCAATGTACCTTTTTAGGATAGGGGTCAGGTTTGCTAGGCACTCATCGAATGAAAATTCCACAACTGAGAAATCATCCATGAATATCTCCATGATGTCTTCGACCATGTCTGTGAATATGGCCATCATGCACCTTTGAAATGTGGCGGGTGCATTGCATAGGCCAAATGGCATCCTTCTGAAGGCAAATACCCCATAGGGGCATGTGAAGGGGGTATTTTCCTTGTCTTCCGGGGCGATTGAAATCTGGTTGTAGTCAAAGCAGTCTTGAGCTTCTGAAAGCTCAACGAAGTTTAAGAAAAAATAAAGACTTTTGAAATTTTTGGTCCTAAACAATTCAAAAAGGGGCCTAGAGTTTTTGTATGGTTATAAAAGCTTCTCATTAAGGGTAGAATTGTAAGTTTAAGCAAAATTATTTCCAAATTTAGAAAGGGGTCATTCTTTTTTAAACGGACCAAAAAGGAAATAGGTTCACGTAAACTAGAACGGAGGAAGTATTAATTAATCTGAACTGTTAAAAATGGATAAACTATTCTAATGTTGGTTCCTCCCCGAGATGGTGGAGAGATTATATGTTGACTAGACTAGCTGGGTCGCCAGCACTTACCTGGGATCAGTTCTCACAGCTATTTCTAGAGAAGTTCATCCCTGCCACCCTAAGAGAGGAGTACCGCATGCAGTTTGAGCGACTTCAGCAGGGAAGTATGACTGTCACCGAGCACGAGACTCGATTTTTGGACTTAGCTCTCCATGCCACTGTCGTGCTTCCTACTGAGAAGGAGACAGTGAAGGGATTTATTGATGGGCTCACTAACACTATCAGGCTTCAGATGGACAAGGAGATTGGGAGTAATATTTCCTTTCAGACGACCGTTGATATTGCCAGACGAATCGAGTTGGTTCGTGCTCAGGAGAGAGGGTCGGTGTCAGATAAGAGGCCCCATCATTTCAGTAATTTCAGTGGTGTCTCATCTGGAGGCAGGGGTGCTTCTGGTAGAGGCCATCCTCCTAGGCATTTCATTCAGCACTTCAAGCATCTCATAGTGCTTTAGAGAGTCGTGGTCCTTATGTGCCTTATTTTGGGCAGCCATCCTATATTGCACCATCAACTCCTATAAGTGTGCCTCCGATTCAGAGCTATCACTGTGGTTATCCGGCCCGTTCGGGTCAACTTCAATTTCAGCAGCAGCAACAACAAGATGGGTGTTTTGAGTGTGGTGGTACTGGGCACATCAGGAGGTCCTGTCCGAGATTATTTTCACGGCATGCCACAATAGAGTTCTTGTGCCATGGTTCCGACATCGGTTGCTCCACCGCCCGCTCAGCCAGCTAGAGGCAGGGGTCAAGCAAATAGATATGGGGGTCAGTCCGTTAGAGGTGGAGGTTAGGCCGTTAGAGGTGGAGGCCAGCCAGCTAGAGGCCGTCCGAGAGATGTAATTCAGAGTGGTGGGGCGCAACCTCGATGCTATGCTTTCCCAGTTGGGCCTGAGGCCGAGTCATCTGACGCCGTTGTCACAAGTGTTGTTCCTGTTTGCCATAGAGATGCTTCAGTTCTATTTGATCCAGGATCTATTTACTCCTTTGTGTCGTCCTATTTTGCTGCATATCTGGTTATGCCTTGTGATTCTTTGAGTGCTCCTGTGTATGTGTCCACGCTTGTGGGAGATTCTATTGTTTAGGCCGTGTCTATCACTCGTGTGTGATTACTATTGGGATTCTTAAGACTAGCGTAGATCTTCTACTTCTTGATATGGTAGATTTTGATGTTATCTTGGGAATGGATTGGCTGTCACCTTATCATGCTATATTGGACTATCATGCCAAGATAGTGACCTTAGCCATGCCGGGGTTTCCTCGATTAGAGTGGAGAGGACTCCTGGCCATTCTACCAACAGGATTATCTCCTATGTAAAGGCTCGATGCATGGTAGAGAAGGGATGTCTAGCTTATTTGGCCTATGTCCATGATTTTAGTGTGGAGGTTCCTTCTATGGATTCAGTGCCAGATGTTCGTGAGTTTGTAGAGTTGTTTCCTGCAGACCTGTCGAGGATTCCACCCTACAGGGATATTGTCTTCTGCATTGATTTGGCTCCGGGCATTCATCCCATTTCTATTTCGCCATACCGTATGGCCCCACTGGAGTTGAAGGAGCAGTTACAAGATTTGCTTGATAAGGGCTTCATTGGACCTAGTGTCTCGCCCTAGGGTGCGCCCGTGTTGTTCGTGAAGAAGAAAGATGGATCGATGAGGATGTGCATAGACTATCGATAGTTGAACAAATTCACTATCAAGAACAAGTATCCGTTGCCGAGGATTGATGACTTATTTAATCAGCTTCAGGGTGCCAAAGTGTTTCCAAAGATTGATTTGAGGTTTGGCTACCATAAGTTGAGGATTAGGACATCCGATGTTCCTAAGATGACTTTTCGAACTCGGTATGGGAATTATGAGTTCCTAGTTATGTCATTTGGGTTGACAAATGCCCCAGCAAAATTTATGGATTTGATGAACCGTGTGTTCAAACCCTACTTTGATTCTTTTGTGATTGTATTTATTGATGATATATTGATATACTCCCGCATTCGAGAGGAGCATGAGCAACATCTTCGAGTTGTACTTTATACTTTGAGAGATAGCCAGTTATACGCCAAATTTTCAAAGTGTGAGTTTTGGTTAGAATCAGTCGCCTTTTTGGGGCATGTTGTATCTGCAGAGGGAATAAAAATGGATCCTAAGAAGATTGAGGCAGTTCAGAACTGGCCTAGACCTACTTTAGCTATAGAGATCTGGAGTTTCCTGGGTTTGGTGGGTTATTAGTGCCATGTTTGTGGAGGGGTTTTCATCTATAGCAGCCCCATTGACCAAATTAACCTAGAAGAGTGCCCCATTCAGTTGGTCGAACGAGTGTTAGTTGAGCTTTCAGAAGCTCAAGACTGCTTTGACTACGTCGCCAGTGTTGGTATCTTACATGGTGTGTTATGATACATCTCGTAATGGGCTCGGTGCAGTATCGATGCAGAATGGTAGGGTGATTGCACGCCTCGTGACAATTAAAGGTTCATGAAAAGAATTATCCTGTTCATGACTTAGAGTTGGCAACCATAATTCATGCATTAAAGATTTGGAGGCTATCTTTACGGTGTGTCGTGCCAGGTATTAATGGACCATCAAAGTCTTCAATATTTCTTCAAATAGAAGGATCTCAATTTGAGGAAGAGGAGGTGGTTGGAGTTGTTGAAAGACTATGATATCACCATTTTGTATCATCCCGAGAAGGCCAATGTGGTGGTCGATGCCTTGAGTAGAAAGGTTGTGAGTATGGCCAGCCTTGCGTATATTCCAATTGGTGACAGACTGCTTATAGTAGATGTTCAGGATTTGGCCAATAATTTTGTGAGGTTAGATGTTTCAGAGCCTAGTCGTATGCTAACTTACATAGTCGCTCGGTCTTCCTTCTATGAGTGCATCAGAGAGCGCCAGTATGATGATCCCCACTTGCTTGTCCTTAAGGACAAGGTGCGGCACGATGGTTCTAAGCAGGTTACTATTGGAGATGGGGTTTTGAGGATGCAGGGCCGTATCTGTATGCCCTATGTGGATGGGCTTCGTGAGTTTATCCTTGAGGAGGCCCACAATTCCCGGTATTCTATTCACTCGAGTACCGCCAAGATGTATCAGGACTTGCGGCAACATTAATGGGGGAGGAGGATGAAGAAGGATATATTTGCACATGTATCTCGGTGTCTAAATTGTCAGTAAGCTAAGTACGAGCATCAGAGGCCTGGTGGTTTGCTTCAGAAGTTAGAGATTCCTGAGTGTAAGTGGGAGCACATCACTATGGATTTTGTTGTTGGACTCTCACGGACTCAGAAGACGTTCGACGCGGTATGGCTCATTGTGGACAGGTTGACCAAGTCGGCGCATTTCATTCCAGTGGCAGTTACCAATTTTTCAGATTGCTTAGCTGAGATCTACATCTGCGAGATCGTCCGTCTTCACGGTGTGCTTGTGTCTATCATTTCTAATCGAGGTACGCATTTCACCTTGCACTTTTGTAGGGCCGTACATCATGAGTTGGTCATGCAGGTTGAGTTGAGAACATTTCATTCCCAGATGGACGGACAGTCCGAGCACACTATTCAGATATTGAGGGATATGCTTCGTGCGTGTGTTATGGATTTTGGGGGTTCTTGGGGTCAGTTCTTGTCGCTTGCGGAGTTTGCCTACAACAACAACTACCAATCTAGCATTTAGATGGCTCCTTATGAGGCATTATACGGGAGGCAGTGTTGTTTGCCGATTAGTTGGTTTGAGCCGGGAGAGGCTCGGTTGGTGGGTAAAGATTTGGTACAGGATGCGTTGGATAAAGTCAAGATTATTCAGGATCGACTTCGTACAATTCAGTCTAGGCAGAAGATTTATGCCGATCGTAGAGTTTGTGATGTTGCATTCATGGTCTAGGAGAGGGTATTGCTCCTGGTTTCACCCATGAAGGGTGTGATTGAGGTTCCGGAAGAAGGGAAAGTTGAGCCCTAGATATATCAGACCCTTTGAGATTCTTCAGATAGTGGGTGAGGCGACCTACAAGCTCGCATTGCCACCTAGTTTATCAGCATTTCATCCAGTGTTCCATGTGTCCATGCTTCGAAAGTTTCACGGTGATCCGTCCCATATGTTGGATTTTAGCTCAGTCCAATTAGAAAAGGATTTGACTTATGAGGAGGAGCCGATGGCTATTCTAGCCCGGCAGGTCCGACAATTGAGGTCTAAGAGTTATCCTGCAGTTCAAGTGCACTGGAGAGGTCAGCCGATCGAGGTAGCCACTTGGGAGTCCGAGTCAGACATGCGAAGTAGATATCCACACCTTTTCACTAGTCCAGTTACTTTTCTATATCCGTTCGAGGATGAAAATTTATTTTAGAGGTGGAGGATGATCTGATAGGTCATTTATAGTCTTAACCCTCAATTCTGTCTTTCAAAATCTCGATTAGCTCTGTTTTGCCTTCCTCGATTTGCGTCGCAACCCTTGTCTTTTTCTGGAAGGTTTTTATGTGAATAATTGACGAAAATGTGAAATCGTTCCTTAAAACTCATTTGAGTTGACTTTGGTCAATGTTTTGAGAAAATGGAGCCGGATCAGTATTATGATGGTCCTGGTGGGTCCGTATCGTGATTTTAGACTTGGGTGTATGCCAGGAATCGAATTCGGAAGTCCCTAGTTGAATTATCGCCATTTGTTGAAAACTAGAAGTTTAAAAATTTAAAGAAATTTCAAGTTTGACCGTAGTTTGACTTTGTTGCTACCCGGTCCGGATATTAGTTCTAGAACTGATATAAGTTCATTACAGTATTTATGACTTGTCAGCAAAATTTGGTGCAAAACGGGGTTGATTTGACGTGATTTGGACGTCTAATTGAAAAGTTGCATGTTTTTAAGTTTCATTGAAAATTTCATTCATTTTGGTGTCTGATTCGTAGTTCGAGGGGTTATTAGTGTTTTGATCGCGAGCGAATTCATATGATATTTTTGGACTTGTGTGCATGTTTGGTTTGGAGCCCCGAGGGCTCGGGTGTGTTTCAGATAGGCTTCAGAGTGGTTTTGGACTTGGAAAATAGCTGGTGAAATTTGGCTCTGGTGCAGGTCTGTGATCTCGCAATTGTGAGGTCAGTGTTCACATTTTCAAACATTGTGTCTTCTATCAAGTTCATATTTTCGAACAAGTAGTTCGCATTTGCGAAGTAGTACTTGGGGGGGGGGGGAGTGGTTCGTATTTGCGATCAAAGGATCGCAATTACGGAAGTCCAAGTTCGCATTTGCGAACAAAACCATCGCATTTACGATGGCAGCAAAGATGGGGATCTTCGCATTTGCGAAGGTATCGCAATTGCGACATCTACTCCTGGACCAAAGAAGGGGAAAACGAGAAATAGCTCATTTCTTTCAACTTTCAATCCTAAACACCATAAATGCAATTTTTCCAAGAGCTTTTCTTCCTCAATGCATTGGTAAGTGACTCTAATCTACTTTCTTTCAATTATCTATTACATTTCATAAGATTTCAACGTCAAATCTAGGATTTTCATGGTAGAAATTAGGGATTTGGCTAGAATTAGATATTTTTATATAATTGGGATTTAGATCTTGAATTGAGGTCAAATTTCGAATTGAATTGCATAATCGGACTAGGGGTGAATGGGTAATCGGTTTTGGTCCGAACCTCGGGTTCAGACCAAGCGGGCCTGGGGTTGACTTTTGTTGACTTTTTCAATAATGATCTAAATTGTACCTCTGCCATCTGTTAGTAGTTTCTAAGGCTTATTTTGAATCGTTTGATTAATAATTTACTTGATTTGGTTGGTTTGGAGGCTTGTTCGAAAGGCAAGGCCGTAGTTGTACTTTGAGTTGATTGTGGAGTGAGGTAAGTGTTGGGTCTAACCTTGATTCGAGGGAATTAGGAACCCTTGAGCTATGTGCTATGTGAATTTCACGAGTAGCGATGTATATGCGAAGTGACGAGTGTCTATACATCGTCAATTACTTGTTTCCATGTTTACCCATATTTCATTAATTATAGCATTTCATGTCTTGATTGTTACTTGCCTTAATTGCTTCCTATGCCTAAACTTGCTACTTGTCATTTATTATTCTCGCATTATAAATGTTAATTCCTTCCATGATCCCATGCTTAATGGATACTTGCCTTTATTGTCATACTTGTACCCTTTAACTGTCGTATATCGACTTGTCTTGTTGCTTAGTATTAATTGTAGCATTTCATGATTTGGTACGAGATTCTTTCTTGATTTGTAGCTTTTATATTCGCTAATCATAGAGATTATTGTGATTCGAGTTGTTAAATTTATTGTACTTATTAATTTACTTATGGATCGGGTTACACGTCGCAACATGTGAAATAAGGGTGAATTTATATTGCTACGGTGAGATCGAGTTGCGCGCCACAATATGTGAAATAATAGTGGATTGATATGGTGAAATAAGGGTGAAAGTTATGATATTGACTCTGATTATATGGTAGGATCAGGTTGCGCGCCGCAACATATATTTACTTATTATTAATGATATTTTATATTGTGAAATAAGAGAGGATAGTGTTGTACGGTGGGATCGGTTGCGCGCCGCAACAATTTATGTGTTTTTCTATTCCTTACTGTATGGTGTTGGATTCGGTACTTTCGTACGTGATTTCAAGGATTGGTAATTCTTGCATATTATTGGTTTTCTTTGAGGATTGAGTTATTTTCATGAGTTAGCTGCCGTATTTCATTTTCTGTATTTTCCTTTCTGTCATTATTTTATACTGCGTACAGGTTATTGTAAGTGACCCGCCTTAGCCTCGTCACTAATTCGTTGAGGTTAGGCTCGGTACTTACAAAGTACATAGGGTTTGTTGTACTTACTACACTCTACACTTCTTATGCAGATTTTGGTGTCGGTTCTAGCAGCGGTTAGTAGATTGCTCTGGTTGACTATTGGACAGAGACTTGAGGTACGGTTGCTCGGTGTTCGCAGCCCTAAAGTCTCCTTCTGCTTTATATTTGCTTTGTATTTTTATTCAGATAGCTTTACTTTCATTCAGACTATTACCTGTATTATTCTAGTAGCTCGTACACTTGTGACACTAGATTCAGGGTTATATTAGATATTTCAATTGTCATGGTTTTCTGCACTTTACTTCAGATATATTTTAAGTTATTTCGGCTTCTTTATTATTAATTAATTGAACTGTTAAAAATGGATAAACTATTCTAATGTTTGCTTGCTTAGCAAGTGAAATGTTAGGCGTCATCACGAACCCGAATGTGGGATTTCCAGGTCGTGACATTTAGCACCTCAACTATGACTTATTCCTATATTCCAGTCTCTTCTTTTTTTTTTTGTTTCCCACCCAGTGTCCGGTACTCACATTGGAGCCCGACTATATCGGGATTCGCGCCGCGTAGGGCCCCATTCGGGGGGAAGCACTCTCTACTAAGGATTTTTTCATACCCAGGGCTTGAACCCGAAACCTCTGATTAAGGGAAAAACAGTCTCATCCACTACACCATATCCTTTGGTGGTCTATATTCCAGTGTCACCTCATGTGTCTATTAAATACAAATGCTGATATGACAAAAGAAAGTGTATCTCACAATGCTTAGGCGCGTGAACAGGTTTGATATCATGTTTTTCTTTTACCCACTTTTTCTCGCATATCACCCACCTTTCCGGCAAACTCGAATGAAAGCCCCGACCAGAAGTGGAACCTAGTATTTGAAACCTTACTTTTGCACTCTTTTTGTGTTTGTGTAAATGACTACTCAAAGAATGAGAGAAAGAGATTAGCGTATTTCTCAAAAGATTTTGAGACTTCTCACAAGAAATTGCAGATTTGCAAAGTTGGTATTTGGACTAGCAAAAAACGAGAAGAGCATTCTTATTCCCAACTTTTTCAGATTTTGGCCCCCATCTTTCTTCAAATTCTGGCCATCTTTTTCTAAATCAAATTTGAAAAGTTTTACTGTAACAAAAAATTTTCCAAGTAAAAATGATTTGCTCCACCGATCTAGTTTTTACTTCTTCTGGCTTTTTATTTCTAAAATTTGAATTTTTTCAAGAGGAAGAAAGAAGGGAAACAGTGATACCTCCCTGAGAAACATAAAGCCGTTTGACAAAAAAATATAGATCTTTGATTAAACTAATTAAATTTACATAATTAGGGGTTAAACCTAATTAATCATAATAACTTCAGATTTATAATCGATTAACAGGTGCGGCCCTTCCATAAAGCAAGTAAAGTAATTATTTTAGGCCCCATATTTGTGGAGACCTCACTTTTTTGTTACACGTAATAGGCGATGTATAAGAGTAAAAAAATATTCTGTGAAATAAAAAAAGTTTGATTTCTTTCTTTAACAAGTATAGAGAAGAAGGATTTGCAGCTGCTATGATTTCTGCCACGAAAATTGCACTTGAAATGAATATTGAACCCGAATTTCGTAAGAAACGTATGATATATAGGAAGTAACAATTTGATGAGAAAGTTGATAATAAAATGTCAAAATCTTTCGAAGAGTCCTTTGGAGTTGATTACTTTATACATAGTAGTCAAAACTATTTTTTTCACTTCAATATATATATGAACATTTCGAAGCATATGCAAATATTTCTGATTTTCTATTTAGCGGTAAAAATTAAGATCACTACATGATGGAAATTTGATAAAATATTGCCTTAATCTTGAATGTTCCTTAAAGCATAATAATCAATTTGATATTGATGGTTTAGATTTATTTTCGGAATTAAAAATATTTAAAAAATAGTACAATTAGAAGATAACGGTTTAATTGATACACCCGGTCAAATAAAAAGATTTGATTCTTCATCTGATGCCTATATTTCTTATGGAATAATGTTAATAACTCTCGTTACCGTCCTTCACCGGAAAGAAATTTTCAAAATTAAAATTGATAAAATATTACCTAAGATCATCCATGTCTCAAGAAAAGTTAAATGAATTAGCTATATTGTCAATTAAGAAAGACTTATTAGGAGTTATTGATTATAAGAAAATCTTAATAACTTTGTATCTAAGAAACACTAGAAAACTAGACTTCAAATAAATAAATAATATTTTTTAATTAAAAAAGTTAAGGCCCCTCGTAAAATTTGGTTTTAGGCCACAAAACTCGTCGGGTCGCCCCTGTCGATTAATATGAATAATGTAGAGCAGCATTAAAAGACCTTTAATGAGGAGGGAATGTCAAGCAATAAATAACAATAAATGACACTAGAATAAATAAGGAGAATGATTAACCCAATATTGAATGAGGTGGATGATTTCTCCTTCTGACAATGATGAATGATAAACAAATACTAGAATATTGGGACCCTTCTCGGATCTAATGAAAAATATGTGGAATAATAGACAACCGAGTCTCTTTAGAAAGGCAATGTTTGTATTCTATCTAGAGAGAGTCTGCTTTTCAAAGAATGTTCTTATCAGGGAATATTACATGCCTTTCACCTTATCTTTCTTTTTATTTATAAGAGACATGCTCCCAATAAACCTTAAAAGTACAAGTATAGAGAATATTCAACGAAATATTCTCTTAATGATCCTGCTACTAAACTAGCCGGTACTGTCCCTTCTGATACTTGACCTCGGCCATGATTGACTGCTCGTCGGTGAGTCCTATTGGCTACTAGTCGACCTCGACCAAATTAGTTTTGGTAATACCACTGCATGTCGAATATCCTTAGGCATATTTTGATCCATACAGTTAGTCTATCCGCTTATCGAGGTCGTCTCTAAGACAACCTCAATGAGCGTACTTTACTAATCGTAGTTGGGAGATTTGGGTGAGCAGGTCGAGATGGTAATGAGGCGCTTCGTGAGCCATAACCTACCGTTACATTGATTCAGAATGACATCATGACATCATGCGTCATTATTACGCGTTTTCCTGACGTATCATGTCGTTTCCCGTGCCTCTACTGTTTCGATATTTATGCTGGGCATCGATGGGTTGTATTCTCGATTATGGTGCCTAGGTTTTTATAAATAAGGGATAGAGGACCCTTTGATTGATCCTTCACGTTTTCGAATACTGAATCTCTATCTCTTTCTTCCTTCTCCATTTGGCGTTCCTGCTTTTGTTACATTCACACTTGCATCCCTGTTTTCACCGATTCCAGTGACTTCTACTACTCACGACTTCTTTATGCTTGTGTCTCCATATATAAGCGAAGATGAACATATCTTCTAGTTCTAGGGGAGTATATGACCCCACACCCTTGGCAGTACGCGTGCCTCCCCATGACGATGGGGTGGCCATTGTTGCTGAGGATGACAGCTTTCCTACGATGGAAGAAATAATTCCTCGTAGGGAGAAAGCTAGTCTGATTTCTCGAAGTCGCCTGAGGATGACCCCAAAATCTCAGAGTTGTTGATGAAAGAGGCGGGTCTTACTGAGTTTAGGTCTAGATTCAAAATTCCGCCCACATAGACCTGATCCCTGCAGGGCACAATATGGTGAAAATACACCACCCTGGGTATTGCGCCTTCTATGCATACCCCTTCTATGTGAGTTATTCTTTCCCTATCCTCCCCCTTGGCCGAAGAATTTTTCCGTTATTACTGAGTATGCCCGACTTAACTTTCCCACTACATCTACAAGCTCATTAGAATGATCTCGAGTTCGCGGAGTTACCCGGGGTCGAGGTGACCCTCCGTCACTTGATGCATCTCTTCGCCCCTAATTTTCACAGGGGGACGGTGTTACATCTTCGCCACCGAGGCAGAAAATGTCTAGTGGTAAAAATGGACGACACGACCAACTGCTAATTCTTGCTCAATTACTTCTACATCAAAATCGAGGACGTAGTGGTTAATGCAAGTGGGTTCCCTGAGCTTTGGAACTACGCCCGTAAGTATCTTTCTTCCTTTTTCCTCCATTGCACTTCGTGTTGGCTGACTTTCGTTGTATTGACTGCCTTTTCTTCATGCAACTGAGGTCGAACCCCCTTCTTTGGTCGAGGATATTCATGACTTGGTTAGTCGGGTCCTTCCTCATACGGTGGGGATTCGCGACTGTTCGGCCTTCTGAATAAGTTCGGGCCCAAGCTTCCGGTATGTTCGCTTATTTTAGGTCTTCATTGTTGTGTCTTTCTGATTGGTCGCTTTTTATTGTTGCGGGGATTGATCTCGACCTTCTTCCTTTACTTTGTTGTTAGCACGGGGAGGTTTGAGGAGGTCAAAAGCTCCTACTCCTGCGTTTCGCCAAGCGACCGCTACAACGGGATCTGCCTTAGCTGCAACCGCGACCGGGGTTTCCCCGTCATCTACCTCCGTTCGGCCTTCGGCTTTAGCTAGACCAACTTGACCAGCAGTGGCCTTAACATCTGTGCTGCATTTATTGGACGAGTCATCCTAGAGCGAGGAGGACTTGGTTCTACATAAGAAGAGGTCGATGGATGTCGGCGTTGGACAGTTCGAGTAGGGGACTCTACAAGAAGCGATTGTGAGCCGGCCATTGCTGCACCTGAAAGTGACGCAAATCCATCATCTGAAGCCCCGTTGTCTACGGGAGCCGTAGAAGGTTCTCTTCTACCTGAGGTTGAGGTTGATGTTGGAGGGCCGTCTGAGGCTGCGGACACCGTACTGAGAAATGAGTCGTCATCCTTGAGATCGGTTGACATTCCCTGGTCGGCTGAGAGGAGAGGAAAAGGAATTTCTGAGGACGACTATAAAACCGGCTCTGAAATTGATCCCGAGGAGGTGCGGATGCTGAGTTAGGAATTTACTCGGGTGGAAGTGAGGTTGGAGGGGTCTACTCGTACCATCATGGTCCCTATGGACCGTGACCTAATGGTGAACATGGAGGATATGGTCCCCTCATTAGGTCCCCTTTGGTCCGATGCATAGGGCAGGACCCTAAAGACGTTGAACGATGCCGCCCTGTCGGGCATAGTCGGCCTCGCCCTTAGGGTAAGTTTTCCGATCTTTCTAGTTTCTGTGCCTTGCACATTTTTTTGATAGACTGATTTTCTTCCTCTTTTTCTTTTTTCCTTTTAGACCATTATCTTGGAGATTGAGAGTCTCGCCGAGAGGAGAGGCGTAAAACCATTTTCAAGAAGATGGAGAGGAAGTACCGTGAATTCCACATCATGCATCGTGAGATCTGTAGGCTGTTTGGCGAGAGTGGTAACTTCCAAGATATCAGGGACGAGCTGAAGCGGAAAGACGATGAGCTAATGAGGGTCATCAGTAAATGTAGCACCCTTGAGGGGGCACTTAGGGACGAAGAAGAGGAGCTCGAGGTGAGCAGGGGGTGGAGTTCTAGTGCGCGGACCTTCAGGCTCAAGTGCTCTCTCTGCGGGCCGAGCTCAAACAAAGTTTGGTCAGGGCTGATGCTTTGGGTGGCGAAGTTTCCTAGAAAACAACGGAGGTGCTGAGAGGGAGGGTGACTTGGAGGCCGAGTTTTCTAGGCTGGCGGCTTCGAAAAAAGTTGAGGCTTTGGAGGACGTGATATGCGTTCTTCGATCCGAGCGGGCAAACGATTTGGAGATGGCTAAGCTCAGGGAAGCTCGGCTTGATGAGCGGATAGGGTAGATAGAAAAGAGGTTTCTAGTTTTGACGACCAAGTCGCTGCTCTCGAGGTCGAGAAGTCTCGTCTAATGGCTCAACCGTCCTCCTCTCATGCTTCTGCCTTTCCTGATGTCCTGCGGGATTTATATGAGAAGTAGAACCATGCCGAGGCCCAGCTAGACATATTTAGAAGTTTGATGATGGAGGGGAAATTTCTTGAAGCCGATTGTGAGGATGCTCGTACTAATGCTCGTGCATCTCGGATCGCTTGCGGCTACGATCCTGCTACCCCCGAGGCCGGTGATGGTGAGGAAGATGTGGGGATTGAGGAGGACCCTTGGTACGCGGAAGAGTACGCCGATGGCGATGGTGGAGATGATGTTGTTGGGTTAGGTGGCGAGTATCATTCTTCCTTTTGTTTGTAGGTTTTGTGCACATTTTTGCGGGCGTCTATATTAGCCCTTGTAATGAATATTGAACTATGAAATGTTATTTTCTTATGTTCGGTCTTGTATGCTTCTTTATTTGGTTCTTCAATTTGGCTCCTTTTAGTCGCAGAAGCTTGGTTTGTGTGTTGAACAAGGTCAAATACTAAATTTAGGGAGTCATGACCTGGGGCCAATAAGTATTAATACGCAAACGCGATCAAACATAATCGGAGCATAGTTTGAATCGTAACATAGTTAATAAAAGTGAAGTTGAACGTAACTTAACCTTAACAATGGCCGGGGACCATATGGGTGTTAATTCGAACAAAGTCGAACATAACCCGTAGTTAACTTGAACAAGGTCAAATGTTATTTAATTCGAACGAGGTCGATTTCTTTTTGATTCGAACGAGGTCGAATGTTTTTCGATTCGAACGAGGTCGAATGTTTATAATTCAAACGAGGTCGGGTAATTTTTTTAGTTCAAACGAGGTCAGATATTTTTTAATTCGAACGAGGTCGAATGCTTTTTAATTCAAATGAGGTCGAATGTTTTTTAATTCGAGCGAGGCCGAATGGTTTTTAATTCGAACGAGGTCGAATGATTTTTAATTCGAACGAGGTCGAATGTTTTTTAATTCGAACGAGGTTGAATGTAAATCATTCGTTTGTGGCCGTAGGCCGAGTAAATACTGAGGCAATGTTGTTCTGGAAACATGGGAGAACATACTTTTGTGCTTTGCTTTTACTTGGAGAAATTTACATATTTTTCAGGCTGGCATTCAAATTACGGTCTCGCATTCCAGTCCCGATGTATCTAGTCCCTTCATCGGGTAACCTGGAGATATGTCGAGAGGTTGGGAGATGAACTGACCGCCCTGTGCCTTTTTCCATCCGCACTTCGACTTGGAGTTTCCCCCTTATTGCATCATTAAAAAACTCCTTGAGAAAACCAAATTAGGACATAACTCAAGTGAGGGAAAAAGAAACGACTTGGAGGACACTTGTTCTTAAAAGTTGAAGTACAAAGTGGTCGCTGCAAAAGGACAAAGCGGTCGCTGCAAATATATTTCGGTTAACAAGTCCGGAGTCGAATCCCACAGGGAATTAACATATTAATCACAGCTATCTGACTCAATCCATTTCACGCAATCAACTTTCCGAGATATTTAAATAATAGATTGGATGTTTACTATCTAAATATTACTTAACGAGAATGCAATAAGTAAGAACTAACTATGAACGTGTTGTAGACAATAATTGGAATGATCTAAGGTTATGATTTCCCCTATTATCGGAGTCCTTTCCGCTATGTTTGTTATAAATTTACCTAAGTCTTCTCTAACGATCATGAGCACTCTGACTGTCGTAACTCTCTCTCGAGTAATTACAACAATATACTAGACATATTCTCTCGAATTATGCTAGCTACCCTTAAGTACAGTTCACTTAGATTGCACCCAAGGTTTCGTTATCCCTAATCCCACCTTTAAACCCTTCGTATTGATCCCTCATATACGTTAGGAGTGATATTGTTTAACAACTACCTAAATATACACTCTCTCCTGAGTAATTCACAATAAATAGGAACAGTTAATCAAGGGCCTTCAATCAACAACAACAAGCATATAGTTTAATAAATAGAGAGAAAACTATGGCAAATCTATATTAACATAACGAGAAATTCATCCTTCCATAGGTTCCATCAAACCCTAGATTAGGAGTTTAGTTACTCATACCCATAGTAATCAAATCCAAAGTAAATTGCATAATTAAATTACAAAGTAAGGAATAAGGGATGTAAAAATCAATGTTTTGAACTCCCGAGTAGTGTTCCACGATCTCCTCTTGTCTCCAATGCCAAAAGACCTTCAAAGTTGTGTTTTGGTCTATTTATATGTTTGGAATAATCCCTAAACATGTAAGTCACTCCTAGTTGCGCAGAGAAAGTGTTTAAGCCTTCAAAATTTGGACTTGGACCCTGGTGTCGCCAGGCTAACGCCTGGTAAGGCCTGGCTTTAAGCTGGCCTCGCCAAGCTAACGCTTGGTCTGGCCTGGCTTTAAGCTGGCCTTGCCAGGCTAAAGCCTGGTCGAGCTGGCTTTTGCCTGGCTTCTTCTTTTCACCATTTTCAAGCGCACTTTCGATTTTTAAGCATCCATTTAGCTCTTCTTCCATCTATAATTCATCTACACATAAAATAGACTTCATTACGCTCAAACAAAGTGTATTTTTATCATTAAAGCACGTAAAATGCAAGACACATAATGCGTTTAATCATTAATTATATCCACACATCAATACCCCACATTTAAACATTTGCTCATCCTCGAGCAATTAAACTAAACTCATGGACACAACTTATTAAGCAATTCTCTTAACTCGTTACACCAAGAATTTTTAAAATGGTTTAAGCACAAAGGTGTGACATCCTCGCCTCAATAACCGACTCACAAATACCATGCTTTATTCATAATTCACTTAATTACTCTAACATGGAGGTCAACAATATTACCTTTCCTTTATGAATCATGTGCCCTCACCCAATCAAAGAGCATAGTTCCACACACCATGAATTTTAATAACATAGGTACTCAAGATAGGAAAAATTCACTCGCTCTTAGAAATAACATTCATATGCCCCAAAGGACGTACCATAATCTTGCCTTTAGTGTAATACTCCCCTAATCGAGTTCATTCAGTCTAAGATCAAATAGGACTTTCATTGATTGTAATGTAGGTTGCGGTTCGGGTAGGATACATTTGGATATAAGTGACTACACCTCCCTTAAGCACTTTAATACAAACACTTCAACCTTCAAGTCCATACTTATATCAAACCAACATTCCACCTTAACTTCACTATATTTTACCGCCTACTTGTTTAAGCACCAATACATCAAAAGCCACCACCATCAGGAATTATATATTTTTTATTTTATATCCAAATTTGACACATTTTTTTCCCTTCATACGATGCACCTTTCTCTTTATTTCATTGTTCCACTAAAAAGTCAACCCACCACCCCATACTTTAACTTTCCATAATTCATCATAATTCAAGTGCTCATGAGAGGTGACAAAGTTCAAATATATAGTCAATTCAAACAACGGGGTATGGCTTGTAATGTGGTTACCAAAGAAAAAGGATTATAGGCTCAAAGGGGTTAACTACGATACATAACATTTAGGTGGATACTCTATATATATCTGGCTTAACAAATAAATGCCTCTATCACTTCTCAGACTGAACAAGACTACTATTTCTCTTTGCACACACACTGGACAAGTTCTACACGTCAAATGCAATGCACAGAATACATACAAACCTCACACAGACATGGCACAAACTCATTCAGGATTGGTTTTATCACGACACTCCAGTCAAAGCAGTTAAGAAAATTTAAGAATCCACGATTTAAGGTATTTATCCTAGAGTCAAAAATTGAGCCTAAGCGTCACAACCAGAGTACTGACTATTCTCAAGGCATCATAAAGCTCAAAGATATTGTTGCGATTACTCCTACTCCTAAAAATTAAAACTACCTACACCCGTCACAACTAAAAATCCTTGGAAAAGAACCGCGACCCAAAGAAAAACCAAGGGGAAATTACTACACTAGCTAATCGTTTTGGTATTTTCTTCAGACTTACTTCCCTCAAGAAAACAGTCTAGGAGATCATCGTCATGAAAAGTCCAACATTTTCTATTTTTTGTTGAAGATGAGGTACCACCGTTGGAGAAAGGATGAACCCCAGCATGAAAGTGACCATCTTGACCACCACACATATCACACACATTCCACACATAATATTGAGTTGGTGCATATAACTCACTCTCGGGAATATTTTGATAATTTTGCCATGGGTGGTTTTTTTAACCATATGCATAAGGAGAATTAAAAGTAGATTACTAACATAAAAAATTTCATAATTCCAATATGCCATGTTCTTATTAAAATCAACAAGTGAAACAAAAAAAAAATATAAAAAAAATAAAATACAAAAAATAAAAACAAAAGTTCAAACTTGAAACCTAGCAATATGTACACCTACAGCTACACCGTTAGTTCCCCGGAAACGACGCCAAAATTTTATCTCGCCCAACTATGCCTTATAAAAAGGACAAAGCGGTCGCTGCAAATATTTTCCGGTTAAGAAGTCCGGAGTCAAATTCCACAGGGATTAACCTATTAATCACAGCTATCCGACTCACACAATTTCACGTAATCAACTTCCCGAGATATTTATATAACAGATTGGATGTTTACTATCTAAATATTACTTAACGAGAATGCAAGAAGTAAGAACTAACTATGAAAGTGTTGTAGACAATAATTGGAATGATCTAAGGTTATGATTTCCCCTATTATCGGAGTCCTTTCCGCTATGTTTGTTATAAATTTACCTAAGTCTTCTCTATCGATCATGAGCACTCTGACTGTCGTAACTCTCTCCTGAGTAATTACAACAATATACTAGACATATTCTCCCAAATTACGCTAGCTATCCTTAAGTACAGTTCACTTAGATCGCACCCAAGATTTCGTTATCCCTAATCCCACCTTTAAACCCTTCGTATTGATCCCTCATATACGTTAGGAGTGATATTGTTCAACAACTACCTAAATATACACTCTCTCCTGAGTAATGCACAATAAATAGGAACAGTTAATCAAGGGCCCTTCAATAAACAACAACAAGCATATAGTTGAACAAATAGAGAGAAAACTATGGCAAATCTATATTAACATAACGAGAAATTCATCCTTCCATAGGTTCCATCAAACCCTAGATTAGGATTTTAGTTACTCATACTTATAGTAATCAAATCAAAAGTAAATTGCATAATTAAATTACAGAGTAAGGAATAAGGGATGTAAAAATCGATGTTTTGATCTCCAAAGTAGTGTTCCACGATCTCCTCTTGTCTCCAATGGAAAACGATCTTCAAAGTTGTGTTTTTTGGGTCTATTTATATGTTTGGAATAAGCCCTAAACATGTAAGTCACTCCTAGTTGCACCGAGAAAGTGTTTAAGCCTTCAAAATTCAGACCTGTACTGGTGTCGCCAGGCTAATGCCTGGTAAGGTCTGGATTTAAGCTGGCTTCACCAGGCTAACGCCTGGTCTGGCTGGCTTTAAGCTAGCCTCGCCAGGCTAAAGCCTGGTCTGGCCTAGCTTTAAGCTGGCCTCGCCAGGCTAAAGCCTGGTCTGGCCTAGCTTTAAGCTGGCCTCGCCAGGCTAAAGCTTGGTCGAGCTGGCTTTTGCCTGGCTTCTCCTTTTCACCATTTTCAAGAGCACTTTCAACGTTTAAGCATCCATTTAGCTCTTCTTCCACCTCTAATTCACCTACACATAAAATAGACTCCATTACACTCAAACAAAGTGTATACTTATCATTAAAGCACGTAAATTTCAAGGATCATAATGCGTTAAATCATGAATTATAGCCACACATCATCTACCCATTTAGAAAAATAGTCAATCAACACCAAAAGAAAATATACGTTACCTCGTCCTGCAGGAAAGGTGCCGACGATGTCCATTCCCACTTGATGAAAGGCGAAGGGGAAATGACCAAGTGGAGGTGCTCGTTTGCTTGGTGGATCATTGGGGCGTATTTTTGGCACTGCTAGCATCATTTCACGACGTCCACAACCTCTTTTTTCATAGTAGGCCAGTAGTAACCTGCCCGTATGAGGCATCTGACAAGAGCTTGATTTCCGGAATGAGCCTCGTAATGGACTTCGTGGACTTCTTCTAAGATGCAACGCGTTTGATTCAGGCCCAAGCATTTCGCTAAGGGGCCACTGTACGTTCTCTTGTATAGATCACTGTGAATGATGTTGTATCTGGCTGCTTGCATCCAAAGTTTCTGGGATTCCATTTTATCATCTGGGAGTATGACATCCTGCAAGTATGTAACAATACGGTTGCGCCAGTTCCAAGTTTGATTTATAGTCCTTACCTCAATTTTGTCTATCGACGAGTGGAGGAGGGTGACCAAGTTTCCTTCATCGGTTATGATTTTAGTGGCTTCCGTTAATTTGGCGAGGTCGTCGGCTTCGATGTTTTGTGGCTGAGGGATATGGTCGACCTGGCATTCATCAAACTCGGGTAGTAATTTGCATATTTTGGCCTGGTATTTTTTCAACCTTTGCTCTTTGATCTGGAAAGTCCATGTGACTTGGTTGACAACTAGCTGGGAGTCGCAGTGTAGGATGACCCACCTTGCCCTGTACTTAAGTGCTAGACTTAATCCTATAATCACGGCCTCACACTCGACCTCATTGTTAGTCATGTCCGGGCACCTCATGGACTGCGAATTACTTCACCTGTCGGGACCTCGAGCACAAGTTCCAGTCCGGACCCTGATGCGTTGGAAACACCGACGGTGTACAAAATCCATTAATCTTGTGTTTGTGGAGAAGCGCTGGCAGCTTATTTTTCGACTTCAGGCATAATTTTAGCTCTAAAGTAGGTGAAGACTTGTGATTTTATCGCCATCCGTGGATGATATATGATGCTTGCTTAATTATATGGCCCACATATGTAACCTTCCCGATATCTCGGGCTTATGCAAACTACTTCTCAAGGGGAAGGTTGTGACTACCGACATGGGTTGGCACTAGAAGTAGGGTCTAAGCTTTCGTGAAGCTACGACCAAGTCCAATGCTAGTTTTTTAAGGTGAGGGTACCGCGTCTTGGTGTAGATTAAGGTTTTGCTAATGTAATAGATGGGAGATTGCGTACCTTTGTCTTCTCTGACCAGGACTGCACTCACTACTACTTCAGATACGACGAGGTAAACAAGGAGACATTCCCCAGGTTCTGCTTTGGCAAACAATGTTGGTGATGATAAATAAGCCTTTAACTCCTTCAGAGCTTAAACACACACAGAAGTCTAGAGGAGACCATTGTCCTTATTGAGTACGCCGAAAAACTTATGACACTTGTCAGACGATCGCGAGATGAATCTTGACAAGGCGGGGATGCAGCCGATCAGCTTTTGAACCTATTTTTGCTGGTTAAGTGTTCTGATATTCCCTCTATGGCTTTGATTTGGTCGGGACTGACCTCGAGCCTCTTTGTGATACTAGGAAACCCAAGAATTTTCCTGAGGTTATGCCAAATGCACACTTCTCAGGGTTTAGTTTCATCCCATATCGCCTGAGTATGTCGAAGGCCTTTTTCGAGTGGTCGATGTGATCTTCTTTCCTTCTGGACTTGACCAACATATCGTTTATGTAAACCTCCATGGTCTTGCCGAGTTGGTCTTTGAACATTCTCGTCACCAACCTTTGGTATGTCGCCCCCTCATTTTTAAGTCCGAAAGGCATCACCCTGTAGCAATACGTTCTTTGGTGGGTGATGAAGGTGGTGTTCTCCTGGTCATCCTCTTCCTTGAGGATATGGTTATAGCCCGAGTATGCATCTAAGAAGCTCAGCAATTCGTGCCCGATTTTGCGTCAATGAGCTGGTCGATATGGAGTAAGGGGAATGAGTCTTTTGGGCATGCTTTATTCAAATATGTAAAGTCTACACACATCCGCCATTTTTCGTTCTTCTTTTTCACCATGACCACATTGGCAACCCATTAGGGATATTTTGATTCCCTGATGGAGCCATTTCCTAGCAATTTTTCAACCTCTTCGTGGACTGCATCGTTTATTGTGGAGTTAAACTTTCGCCTAGAGTGGGTTGATGTTCAACTTGTGTGTAGCGACCTCCTTCGGGATACCTGGAATGTCTGTATGGGAAAAAGCAAAAAAGTATGTGTTATTAGTTATGAAATGATAGAATTTACCTGGTTCCTGAAGCTTGTGGCCGATATAGGCTTTCTTGATGTGGTCGTTATCATCAAGTTGGACGGGGTCGAGGTCTTCTACGGTTGATTCTGTGGCCTCTATTGTTTTGGGATCATTGATGGAGTCCGCCCTTTCATCACTGCTCGACCTCGACCTTGTCAATTGCTATGCCTCTTTTGGTTTGCCTTTCATTTGTTGTTGTACGTGTAATCCTACGTGATGCGACAACATTCTTGGGATGTGCATTGTTCTCCTCATATGATTTACACTCCCATAGGTTGCGAAATTTGATAACTTGGAATAAGCTGGAGGGGATGGCCTTCATGGCGTGTATCCAGGGTCGACCTATTATGGTGTCGTACGTCGTGTCCTGGTCCGTGATGTGGAATGTAGTTTCCAGAGTGACGCTGCCGGCCAAGACGGGGAGTGTGATTTCTCCAGACGTTCATTCAACTGCATTGTCAAAACCAGTTAGTGTGATGCAGCGTGGCACTATCCTATCCTCGAGTTTAATCTGTGCAAGTACTCGAGGGTGGATAATGCATGCGCTGCTCCCATCGTCCACCATAATGCATTTTACATATGTATCTAATATTCGTAAAGTGATAACAAGAGCATCATAGTGAGGGAAAACAAAATCGGGAGTATTTGACTTATCGAAGATGATACTTTCTTCGAATTCGTCGTACCATTCAAGAGTGATCGACCGTTTGAGTTTGTGTGTCATGGTGAACTTTGCGCTATTGATCGATGCGTCGTCACCGCCTCCGATGATCATTTGGATGGTGCGAGTTGGTGAGGGTGGTTTTGACGGCCCCTGGTGTTTTTCATGTCCTCTCGAAGTTGGCCCTTCCTCGATTGCTCAACAACTCTTTCAAGTACCCTTGGTGAAGCATGTTCACGACCTCTTGCCTTAGAGTGATGCAGTCCTCGATTTTATGACCTCGCTTCTGGTGGAATTCAAAGAGAGCATTTGACTTCCTGGTGCTTCATCTTTTGTGGCCACTTCACTTTTGGGCCGAGCTTCTCCAACGCGTAGACTATTTCTGAAAGTGACACACAAAAATTATGAGCAGATAATAAAGGGGGCATACTTGTCTCGCTCCGGTGAGTCCCTGTCCTTGGCCTAGATGGACCTTCTTTGTGACGGGAGGGGGGCATGATTCCTGAACTCCGCCTGTACCGAGGTCAACCGCTGGGTCGACCCATTCAGGTCGTCTTCGTTAGCATGGACTTCGACACAATAGGCATTGTGTATTTCATCCCAGGTGGTTGGGGGATATTTTATAAGCCGACTCAGCAACGTTTTGGTCGCCCTCGAACCGTTTCTGTTCAGCCCGTTTTGGAAAGCTTCTACAGCGTTGCCTTATGATACATTTGGTAAGGTCATCCTTACACGGTTGAATTAAGCGATGAAGTCCCTCAGTCCCTCTCCAGGTGATTGTTGATGGCAAATATATTGTTCACCCTTGCCTCCGCCTTTTTAACTCCGATATGGGTCGTTACGAACTTGTCGGCCATCTCTTCGAATGTCTCAATGGAGCACACGGGCATCTGTGAATACCACGTTAATGCGCCTCCGTGAGGGTTTCGCCGAACATTTTTTATAGGATGGAGGATACTTGTTCTTTGGCAAGATCGTTGCCCTTTACCGCGGTGACGTAGTGAGTTACATGATCTTCAGGGTCGGTCATGCCATCGTATATCTTTAAGTAAGGAAGGTCTTGGGTATGGCATACGGGGTAGCTTCATCACTATAGGGTTGTTCCATAAACCGACCATCATCTCTTTTTGGTAAGAGTTTTGGGGTACCCGGTATTTTGTCTACCCTTTCCTTATGCTCTTTCATTTGGTCTCGAAGAATTTTGTTTTCGTTTTCCATTTGTTCCATCTTCCTCAGAATGGTTGTGAGGGTGTCATCACCTACATTACTAGTATTGTGAGTGATACCTGTTATTGGAGGGCGAGGGCGGTGCTGCTCGGCTGTTATTGGTGCAACACGAGTCCTTGCATTTTCCCTGATTGCTTTTTGGGCGTGCTTGTCAAGGATGCCGGTCAACGTGTTTGTCAGTGAAGCCTCAAGTATTTTCTTTACTGCTTGTGGCGCTTCTGTCACGACCCAAAACGATGGGTGGCGACGGGATCCGATACCTTAATCAACCGAGTACCAACATAAAATATCTTTTTGTATCATGCTATCATAGGTAAATGAGACGGAAAGGGTGCAGTAGGATAACTAGAATAAAATATGTAATACCAACTTATACATAAGACATACGGGCCTATAAGACAAAAATAATCACTCGTATACTAAACATAAGCCGGCAAGGCCATACAATCTGTTACGTATATGACATATGTCTACAAGCCTGTAAGAGTAGATAAATACCATAAGGTCGGGACAGGGCCCCGCCATACCAATTAATATATGATCAAATTGTACTGACCAAATGAGCAACTCCGTAGCAAATGGAGCGCACCAACACCTTCTGCCGAGCTGATAGCCTACTAGGAGGACTCTCAACCTGTCTATCGGGACCTGCAGTCATGAAATACAACGTCTCCAGATAAAAGAGACGTCAGTACAAATAATGTACCGAGTATGTAAGGAATGGAAATCAGTAAATAATAGACATGAGAGAAATATGGAGTAAAAGACTCGACATGTATGTCTGAATAGCTCTGTGAATCATTTAATACTTATAATGTCATGCATATGCAGATGTCATACCAAGCATGGGTATATGCGTTCATAACATCATCAAGCCTCTAAGGCCATCCCATCATATCATCTCGGCCACTGTGGGCAACATCATGAACGTATACCAGCTGATCAGGTGGTGGTGCGTATATAACGCTGTAACCTTTTCTCATATCCCATATACATATATATACATAAATATACGTGTATATAATGCCATCCGGTCATGGGTCAATGTACATGTATAAATGAATGCAATGCATGAGAAGTACGTTAATAAAATCTCTTGGAATGTCATAAGACCATTATGCCTTTGACTAATATCATGAAATAAACTTTATCAACTTATGTATTTTTTGAGACCCATGAACAAATGATAGAACAATAGGACACATGGGGAATCAATAACATAGGCATCTCTAGTATTTTTATGAATAGAGTCATTTATGAAAGTTGTGCATTTGCTCGTTTCGTTTGTATCGTATGGATCATGCCAAAAGGAAAGACGGGATATCCTTAACATACCTGAGCCGATTCTCTTGAAAAGCCTTCTAACACACGCCAATCGCGACGAAACATGTAACGGCGAGATCGAAATAGGGAACAATCCGTATGATATTCTTGAGAAAGATTGCACCGTACTCATGGTCATGTGGTACCTTACTAGTCCATAAATACGAGATATTATATCTTAGACCATATTTTATCCAAAATGTCAGGCTTCGACGAAACTCATTTTCTTTGATTCGCTCACCCTCTCACCTTCACGAATTTATTTATCACTTTCTTGAAATAGCATAATACTTATAATCTTATTCCCGAGCTTACACCGATTAACTTACGGTGAAACTTTAACGTACAAAAATACGGGATGTAACGTCTCATTTCCGAGCTTTCATCAATTTATTTATGGCGTACTTTCACGTACAAGAATATGGGGTGTAACATCATTCCCCCCTATGGAACATTCGAGGATGCACTTATCATTATAATAACCCATAGCTCTTGAAAATACTTTAGTACTCCTCTTGCCATCTAGGCAACTGTTCTGTGAATGAATCCCAAAGGCCAGAGCATTTCCCTCTTAGGCCTCTTTCTCACAACACGACTCGTGGTCAAAATCCTTCCAATCTTGTAACTGTTGCTACCTTTTATCATGCAGCCTATACGACTCTGACTTTGTAAGTGTGCCTATGCGACTCTTCTCTCCTTTTTCCTCCAGATTTTAGCCAATCTCTAGGCCTCACTTAAACATATACAGAGCTTAATAAGATGTCCTCTAGGCATCTATAGGTATTCTGAAGTTCTTCGCTCGGTGCTTTGTCGAACTTACGAATATTGTTAAATCTTATTTCATAGACCTGGTTATTCATCCGTATGACTTTACTGCATCTAGGCAGGTCATACTATACCATAACTCTTATCTTGGTTTTATTATTATCGAGGTTTGCTACCCAATTTCAGGTTACTCTCTTGCTTCTTATCATAGATGTACAAATACAAGTCCTTCAATGCTTCCTTTTTATTGTTCATCTAAAGGATGGAATCCTAATATCCTCTCATACGTTGGAACTTTATCCATCTATTGCCGATTCACCTTAATGTTGATCTATAATCTACCATTGATAACTTGACCTCTTATGTAACACTGCCACTAGGGCTCACGTCTCATCGGGAAACATCTGAAATGATTAGACCGATCCACCTGGAGTGATACCATGCTTTCATAACCGTATTTCATAGTATCCCAATGTGATTCACTATACATGGGTATTTTAATCCTTTACAATTCATGAGATCCCCTTCTTTTCTTCTTCAAATCATTACTCAATCGAAGGCCCAAATGTCATCCTTTATTTGTCACAATTACACCCTCATTGTACTACTGGGGCAACATTCCATCTCTTCTAATTCTACTATTTTTAGACTCTTTTGAGTTCATTCAGGCTATACTGAGATTTCTATACCTTAGAGAGACCACCAACTCTTTTATTTTCCTGGGCTTAATCCCGAGGACTTATCCATTTCTCGTCACCTTCTCACTCGCCCTTTCTTGTCCTTACTCCTATTTTCCTAAAACCTTGTCGCTTTACCATACTTTAGCTTGCGACCTATACATGTCTATTTATACTACTCGCAACCTTCCTTCAACTTGCTTGCGCCATAGATTTCCTTATGTTATTCTGGAACATCAAGTGAGACATCACATCGTCTCTAACTCTTTTTTACTCTCTTAACTAGACCTCTTGGTAGCTGGAAACCATTGGCTGGAAGATATGCTACTAATGACACCACTATCATTCCGGGATACTGAATCCTAGCGCTTCTAGCCTTCTATCCAAAGTATGGACTATTCACAATATTTTGCATTTGAGTATCTCGTATGTTTTTCACCTTTACCTTACTTACCTTAAAATCTCTCACCCACATCTTCTATCTCTTTTATGACCTCCCTTTACACATAGGTATAAATTACATCGCAACTTGAAGCTCTATTATATTACTTTCACCTTTGGTGCATACACAATCTAGTGGGAGCTTCATACTGACTTCTTATAGGGCTGGTACTCTTCTAACTGGCATTATCATAGAGCCGTTATAATATATGGTTGTTGTACAATCTCTCTTGCACCTATGATATTAAGAGTGATTCTGCAATATTCTCAATCACGATTTCTATAAAAAAATTTGGGTCCAATAATTAGACTCCTGATTTACTTGGTTGATGTAACTTTTTAGTTTCCTCTTCCTTCAGATCAGCCTTTATGTAGGCTTAAGTTGTCTTCCGATCTGTGGCTCCTGATATTAGTTATTGCTTTAGCCTTTCATAGCCTTCTAACAGTTCAGTCCTTTATCTATGACCTGGACGCAATTCTTTATTTTAACTTATACCGGAGTCTTTTACAGCTATATGATTGTCAACGTATATGCTGCATAGATAATACTCCAAAATCTTAAGTGGATATAACTTTGGATCATTTATCGAATAATACCTTTTGTTCCTTCTCAGCTTTCTTTAAACGTAAGCTATTACTTCTCCTAGTCGTTCCACCACTTTTTGCGTGCATACTTAGCTTATCTTAGTTCCCACGCATGCCGAAATTTTGTGCCACTCATATGGTTTCAAATATTACTTCTGGTTTTATTTCCCGCTCATTAGCCACGATAGGTTCCACTTTCTCATACAATGTTATTGTGAGACTGTTGTTACAAGACCATTTCCTCCTTAGGTCACTATGCTTAGGTTGAAGACTTCTTCCTTGTTTCCTCAGCTAGTCTTTTGCTGTAGTACTTAGGGAAGGCCCTCTGACTCTTGTAAAGTTGTGAGCTTATTACATCGTATACTCGATGAAAATTTTGATGTCCTTCCTCGCCTATAATTATCCGTAGTTACTTATCTCCACGCCTTTGTACTTGTAGGGATGCTTCTGAGCTGATATTTTGATTTTCTTCCCAGTGAAACACTCTTTTATCTCTGTAACACTCATATGGTGCCTTTAACTACCCCAACTCCTATCTGAATATTTCTCAAGGGTCATGTTGTTGTATCTACGAGACTGAATTCCATATTTTGGGGTTCACTACATTTATCTTGCATGATCTGTTGATTTATCTGTAACCTCTTGTCTAGTCATAACTAGACTCTTTCTAAATCAACTACTAACTACTCGTTGGTCCATTCTCATATCTATATCCCACGTAATCCCTCTTGGGTTATTCCCTTTGTCTTAACTTATATCTCCCACTAGCTCTTTATTTATCAATAACATCTCGGGTAGGAACCCTTACTTCCTTTCCTTGCGTCGTGCTTGCATAATTTTCTGGAATCGTAGCATATTTGTACGATTCGGATAAGCGCAATCTCATTCCTTTCTCATTTTTATCGCATTATTACTTTACCATTCCATAGTTACTAGAACCACTTAATTCTGACTTAATGCCACATCACTTCATATTTCACCCTTTAGGGGAGTACTAAGAGTTAGAGCCACGAGGATCTACATATAAATGTTTTAAATTTTCATCTTTGGCGTCTTTTCACATCATCGATGACCCTTACTCGCCTTGCAGCAATCCTTCTGTACCAAGGATAACAAAATTCCTTACTCACAAGGGTGACACTTAGTGTAACTGGCACACATAGTCCCTTAAGCTTAACTTTGTTGACATTGCTTGCTTTAGGGAAGCGTCTTCCTGAATGACCTTTAAACATTATTATTCTGTCGTCCATTCTATTATTGTCGGAATGCAATCTTTGAAATTCTCATTATGCCGACTATTATCAAATCACCTAGTCCCTAATTTATGTTTAGTTTATCTTTTTCACCACCCCATACTGATTTCCATTATTCTGGGGTCTAACTTTTCCTTCTGGTAATTATGTTAGAGTCACGAACTTGTTCTCTAAATGAGGATATGACTTTATGGCCCATAATATTTTGTTGTCTCAAGGCGTCTCACCTTTCTTCTTTTATTCACTTGACTATAGACTTTGTAATACTGTCATTTTGTTTTGATCTACTGTTGTCATCCATGTATCAAATCTTTCTCATAGTTCTTTATTAACTCTCTTCTTATTTCCCGCTAACATTTATGTCTATTACTTTATTCTGAAAACTTCAATAAGACATTCTCTTGCTTTTAGCTCCCCTTACTCTATCCACTGGCTCTTCGGGTTGCCTATCTTTATAATATTTTTTTGAACACTCAAGTATTCATATCTAGCTGTACTATTCTAGAGTGCACCATCTGGGTGTCTCACAAGGAGATTTTGTTAGCACATTTACAATATCCTTTGGAAATGTCAACTAACGCAAACAATCCAACAGTCATTTTGTGTTACTCTAACCCTAACCGGTTCCTGATATCCTGTCCTTCTCTTAAAATATATCTGTTAGCTCCCATGGAGCATAACTGATATGGGTGTGACTAATTGAACATACCTCTGTTACAATTGAAGGTAACTCAAAATGCTTATATTTCTATGCTTGAATTGTAAATACTATTAATCTTCATTAACTGGATACCTTGTACCCTTCTTCACCTTGCTTCTTTTAGTTGCTGAAACTTGTGTCTACCTTTTGATTCTCTTATTCCTTTTTACCGTAAGAGTGGATAGATATTCTTGCCTTAGGGATCCTTATCAAGAAACTTACACATCTTATTAAACACATGATCTGCTGAATAACTCATATTTATCCATCATAAGGATGATGCAAAAATTGAGTTCCTCTGTTTCAACTCTTCCACAACTATATCTCTTACCAACCGTCATTCTGGATGTAGGCATCATCGCATTATGAATAAGATAGAGTTTAGGAAATTGAGTTCTTACAACTGAGCTCTACCACACGATCTAGAGTAAGAAGAAAGAGTGACAGTCCTAAATGCCCTGTAGCCTCTTGGTTATAAGTGTGGTGCACGACACTCCTATAAACAAGACTCTACTAGGCACGACTTGTAGACTCTCTAGGACAAAACTGCTATGATACCACTTTTGTCACGACCCAAATCGATGGGCCGCGAAGGGCACCCGGTACCTTACTCAACCGAGTACCAACATAACATATTTTCATATCATGCTATCATAGGTAAATGAGACTAAAAGGCTGCCGTAGGATAACTAGAATAAAATATGTAATACCAACTTATACATAAGATATACGGGCCTATAATACCAAAATGATCACTCGTATACTAAACATAGGCCGACAAGGCCATACAATATGTTACGTACATGACATATGTCTACAAGCCTCTCAGAGTAGATAAATACCATAAAGGTCGGGATAGGGCCCCATCATACCAATCAATACATGATCAAATCGTACTGACCAAATAAGCAACTTCGGAGCAAATAGGGCGCACCAACACCTTCTGCTGAGCTGATAGCCTACTTGGAGGACTCTCAACCTGTCTATCGGGACCTGCGGGCATGAAATGCAGCGTCTCCAGGAAAAAAGGACGTTAGTACAAATAATGTATCGAGTATGTAAGGAATGAAAATTAGTAAATAATAGACATGAGAGAAATATGGAGAAAAAGACTTGACATGTAAGTCTGAATAGCTCTATGAATCATTTAATACTTATAATGTCATGCATATGTGTATAAATGTCATACCATGCATGGGTATACGCATTCATAACATCATCAAGCCTTTGAGGTCATCCCATCATTTCATCTTGGCCACTGTGGGCAACATCATGAACGTATACCAGCTGATCAGGTGGTGGTGCGTATATAATGCCGTAACCTTTTTCCATATATATATATATATACATACATAAATATATGCGTATATAACGCCATCTGGTCATGGGTCAATGTACATGTATAAATGAATGCACTGCATGAAGCACATCAATAAAATCTCTTGGAATGTCATAAGACCATTATGCCTTTGATTAATATTATGAAATAAACTTTATCAACTTATGTATTTTCTGAGACCCATGAAAAGATGATAGAATAATAGGACACATAGAGAATCAAGAACATAGGCATCTCTAGTATTTTTATGAATAAAGTCATTTATGAAAGTTGTGCATTTGCTCGTTTCGTTTGTATCATATGGATCATTCCAAAAGGAAAGAAGGGATAGACTTAACATACTTGAGCCGATTCTCTTGACAATCCTTCTAACACACGCCAATCGCGACGAAACACGTAACGACGAGATCGAAATAGAAAATAATCCGTATGATATTCTTGAGAAATATTGCACCCTACTTCCTTAGAATCGCAAATCCCACGTTGTTATAGTATTAAGTAATCTTTGTATAAAATGTTGACGAAAATCACGTTACTAGAATTATACCTCTCTTTGTATGATACATCTATTTACTAGAATGTTAAAATTTTGAAGCAAATCATTAAGTAGTCACGTTTGTATGAATTTCAAATAAGTAGATACCTCTCTTTAACGAATTAGAGAGGTTATCTTTAACTTTAGGTAGTCTCATTGAATTTTTTGCTGAAGTTTTCCTGCATAACTTGTAGAGATAAGCATCTCCCTTAGTAAATTAGAGAGGTCTCTTATTTTAGGTTGTGGGCCCGACTCCATGTGGTGATTAAGCCACATAAATCCTCCATATATGCCACCTATCAACATATTAAAAGAGTCACTAATTGGCTTTGATTTGAAGCCACGTTGGGAGATTAGTCCATATCCATCATTTCCTTAATCTTCTCCACCAATCTTAATTACATGCTAATCTCCCACTAAAAATTAATAATTATCTAATTATTCACATAATTAAGAATTATTTTAAATTACTTATAATATTATCCACTTTTAACACACTTTATACATCTTGCTATTATGATCATGTGGTACATTATATGGCACTTTTCCATAAATACGGGGTATTATAGTTTAGACCGTATTTATCCAAAATGTCAAGCTTCGATGAAACTCATTTTCTTCGATTCGCTCACCCTCTCACCCTCACGAATTTATTTATCACTTGATTGAAATAACATAATACTTATAATCTCAAAATAATCTCATTCCCGAGCTTACGTCGATTAACTTATGACGAAACTTTAACATACAAAAATGCAGGATGTAACATCTCATTTCCGAGCTTTCATCAATTTATTTATGATGTACTTTCACGTATGAAAATATGAGGTGTAACAGCTTCTTCCGTTGTGGACGTGGAAGACTCTTTACCGTGGGACATTGTGATACTACCATGAGGGATGGGTGAGCCACTTCGCCTTGGAGAGGCATTTGGCGTTACATCTTCTCCCTCCGTTTCAGAAACCTTGTTGATGGTGTTTAAGAGGTTGGTGGTGAAATCGGCCACTTCCTTCATCCTTTATTCTCCATTACCTGCCATGTTAGATCTGTGTCTACAAGAGAGTGGGGGGTTTTGCATTTTTTTGTGTGCTAGTTATAGATCTAGAAGAAACTAAAATTTTAACTAGGAAATCCCCGCAGACGGCGCCAAATTATTTTACCAAAAAATATAGATCTTTAATTAAAAAAATTAAATTTATATAATGAGAGGTTAAACCTAGTTAATGATAATAATTTCAAATCTATAATCGATCAATATTAATAATGTAGAGCAATGTTAAAAGAAGATTAAATGCAATGTGCATTTAATGTTTTACGACCATTAATGAGGAGGGAATGTCAAGCAATAAATAACAATAAATGACACTAGAGTAAATAAGGAGAATGATTAACCCAATATTGAATGAGGTGGATGATTGGGATCCTTCTGGGATCTGGTGGAAAACATGTGAAATAATAGACAATCGAATCTCTTTAGAAATACAATGTTTGTATTCTATCTAGAGAGAGCTTTTCAAAGAATGTTCTTATCAGAGAATATTATATGTCTTTCACCTTATCTCTCTTTCTATTTATAAAGGGCATGCCCCTAATAAAACCTAAAAGTATAAATACAAAGAATATTCAATGGAATATTTCTCTTAAAGATCCTGCTACTAAACTAGTAGTTACTGCTCCTTTTGCTACTTGACCTCGGCCATGACTGACTGATCGACGGTGAGTCCTATTGTTACTAATCGACCTCGACCAAATTATTTTGGTAATACCACTTCATGTCAAATATCTTTAGGCAGATTTTGACCCATACAAAACTTTTCACATGAATTTTTCCTTTTTGTTGATTCTTTCTCTCTCTCTTTTATTTTTCTTTTAGATTTTACTTTTCTTTTTCTTTTTTGACTTGTCTTTTTCTTATTAGTATAATTTGTCAGGTCAACGGCAAGTAACATTCGCTTGTCTAAGTTTATTTGGTGTTTTCAAAAATATACTTCCGCTTCAGTTTAGATGACATACTTTCCTTATTAATTTGTTCCAAAGAGAATGATATATTCTTATATTTGAAAATAATTTAACTTTAAACTTTTTATTTTATCGACTTACCTTTAATCAGAAGTTTTTGTAGAGATATAAATGCATGACCCCACAAAGCTTTTACCTTTTAAGCTTTTAGGATCATATGTTTCAAAGGTCTTTTTTTTTTCTTAAACTTTATTCCAAATCAAACTATATTGTCTAAATTGAAACGGAGAGAGTATCTAATATGCACACATGAGATGAGGTTTGAGTGTTCAATAGGAACTAGTAGGGGTGGGCATAAAATCCGAAAAATCGAATTCCGAACCGAACCGAATTAATTTGGTATTTCGGTTTTGATTTTTTCGGTATTTCGGTTTATTTCGGTACATAAATTTCGGTATTTCGATATTTCAGTTCGATATACGGAATTGAGTTTTTGATATTTCGGTATACCAAAATACTTTTTTTTTGGATGATCGATAAATCCGTCTGAGGCTGATCCTTTGGACCAACCGCAGCCTTCGAAACTCGGTAGATAATGGGCCCGCTCCTCTACCCTTCTCTACTTAAATACAAGACTTTGCTTTGCATGGTATGGGGGCTTGAGCCTGTGACCTAAGACACAAATCCACCACCCTTTGCCACTTGATCTAGGCCCTAGGGGCAAATACCGAAATAGTTTAGTTCAAGCCCAACTTTATTTTTATTTTTTAGCCCAATAACTTTAAGCTCACACCTCAAAAGTTCAAAACTCCCAATTTCCTAATTCCTTACCCTTAGGCTTTAGCAAGATTCCACCAAGTAGATTAAGAACTTCTAGAAATTTTGGAGCATAGATAAAAAGTGTATACTGTATAGGCAGTCAACTATCTTTGGCATTGAGCTTGAATGAACTGTTCAACTATCCTTCTTTTTGCTTTAGGATAAAGTATGGCTTTATAGTAGAGGCATAAAAGGAATTATTATTTTTTACGTGTAAGTTGTAATAATTAGGTGTAACTTTTTCTCTTGTATTAGCCAATGGTATTATAAGATGCTTCCTTGCATTGCCTCCGTGCTTAGTCAAATGCGAGCAAATAATACTAGTTGTATTGGTTTCAAAAGTTGAAATGTATCTTTTCAACCCTAAGAGCTACAGATTTGAATAGGCACAAGCTTTATAACATAGATTTGGTTTAAACCGAAACCGTACCGAACCAAAATAAGAAATATCGAACCATACCGAAATATTTTGGTACGGTATTTGATATACATAATTGATAAATCGAATACCGAACCAAAATTCTTAAATACCGAACCGAAGTACCAAATATCCATCCCTACGAACTAGTCATATTTGAGCTGCTAAAAAGGAAAGTAGAGTAAATTTAAAGGGTTGCCTATATATTTGACTGGAAAATGCGAAGTAACTGCGCCAATGGCGATTTTGAAACTAAAGGGGTAGATGAACCTTTCCTCGAAATATTTTGACAAGTAAAATTCGCGAGAGTTTAGGCAAGTACGAGATAATAGTGCTAACTCTATGGGTATAAACAAGGGATCTTTGTTCAAATAGTCGGACAAAATTCACTATTTATTTTTTCTAGTCGGTATACATAGTTTAAGTGTGTATAAGCTAATTAAATTTGATTTAAGTGATTGAGTAGACAACTATCTAGAATAGTTCGTTTAGAAACATCAATAAGAAAAAAATATAACATGGACCATTTTATAACGTACCCGTAAGTATACGGGTAAATTTGGCACGATCCCCCATTTGTTTGAATTTTATTGGTGTTGTTGTTAATGTAATCTATGTCTAATATTTGGTTAAATTAGAATTTCTACGCACATTTGAATTCTTTAAATGATTAGTTCTTGTTACGTTCTGTAGTTAGCAGAGGAATGGAAGCCAAACGTCTATCATATGATTAGTCATAGAGTACGCACGTTGTACGTGCACCATATTTTAATAAATAGTAAGATTTTAAAAAATTATATAAATATTAGTATTACAAAATATGATTAAGTCATAAAATAAAAGTTAAAAGAAAAAATATAAAACTTCAAAATTGATAAATGTTGAATTTTAATAGATTATAATCTCCTGTGTCTTTCTTGTATAGAGTATCCATTTGTCATGGAACCATAAACTCATATCATGAAACCAAAAAATCATATTTGATTTTAGGATTATGTTTGTTCCTTGACTGGTATAAAGAATTGTATGTTTTAGTTGTGATTTTTATGGGGTGACAATTAGGAGAATATTGTACGGTTAAATTTCTAATAATTTTTCGGTAAGGAGGAGTATTTTTTTACTGTGACGTTGAAGAAATTATAGGTATATTACATAGTTTAAATAAAATCTATGAAAACGAACATGTTGCAAGAAATATAGCATGTACAATGGTTACCCTTAAATCTCATACCCGAGAGAGAATAACGTAAATGAATTCTAGTCTAACATCCCTATGATAGAGCTTATATTCATGCCCTTTTTAAAACACGGGCAGAGTATAACACTTATAAGAATTTCATCCAGACTATATTTATATGTTTGAATTATATACATAAAAGCATGTGCATTACATGTAATAATCAGAACATTTACGTATAAGTATGCCTAATAAAACAGATAGAAAATAACTATTAGAGTAAAAATATATAAAAAGAACATAAAAAGCAAAAACTGATCTAACATATGTTTGAAGTTTGGATGAAGAACACCTAAAACATATCGGCGGCCCAAAGAAAATTTGATAAGTTAAGTAACGATTTCATGAATAAGACATAAAGTTTTATTTCGCAAAAGTAAAAATCTAAAATTGTATTTGAATAAAATATACCTCACTTTAATTCCTCCGAGCTTGATGTGCAGCAACTGAACGATAAGGCCGGGAAGCTTGACGGTGAAACTTTGAAAAAAGATCAAGTAAGCAGCTCACCACGAAGTCTAAAAATAGAACTCCTCCTTCACTGGGTGAATACCACTAATACAAGCCTTAGAACATGTACAAAAATATACAAAAATAGAGTATGAGTATAAAATCACAGTACTCAGTAAATATCAAGTATAACCTCGAAAAAATAACGGTTAGGGGTCGATGCAGACACTTACTGATAGCTCAATAGCATATGAAACATAATTGAATAAAGCATGATATCATAAATCAAGTCCACCGGTAGAAACATCATAAATCTAGAATTTAGATATGCTTTTCAGATAAAAAATAAAATACAATATTAGTTATCTCAATTTTTTTTTCATAAACATGTTATGAATCAGTCAACATTCGATATATATATATATATATATATATATATATATATACGAGCCACTGTACGAGTCTAGGATATCAATGCATGCTCATGATCTAATACAAAACCTCACTGCACTAATCTATATATCCGACACTGACCAAGTGTCCAAACTAGCACTAATCTGGGTGCCTGCGCTCACATGAGCCAATGTCACATTGAGAAATCACCTGACTCCGAAGGGATAGATCTATATCCAAGCGTTGTTGCAATATGTAATCCTATCCACTAATAATACTGTTGCGACGAGCAACTCGATCCAATCATATTACCATTTCAGCGTGCAACCCGATTCCAACACAATACCGTTGCAACATGCAACGCAATCCAATCACAATATCATCAATAATCAATATTTTCTCACAATGTTCTTGGTGTCTTTTCAACTTTTTACAATATCAAATTCTCCAACTCATATATATGTATGAAATAATATAATTAAGAGCTACTGTATCATAAGAATAGAAATACAGATAATAACTCATATGGCTAAACGATGGATATGACTAATCATGTAATTCAATTCATCTCAACAATTCAATAAGCAATTTATCATTCAAAAGTCTTTTCATAATATTTAGCATGAATAGATTAAGACAAGTAAATCACCAAATCATGGATCAAATAAGACAAGTATATGATTATAGCTTAACAATGAAGCTCAATATGTCAAAATAATCATTTAAGCCTAAATTCAATAAACCATAAGATTAAGTATGCTTTTAAGCCCTAATAACAAGTCGTCACGTAGTCATAAAATCAATGAAATATGGATAATAAGTTTACATAGTCCAGATAAGACATAATCATAAGGCAAACTCTACCGGATATGATCATAATCTAGCTACGATGCTCGTCGCCTCGCATATACGTGGCTCCTATATTGAGGAACATGTAGCAAGTAGATTCCCTATGGGTAGAATTTCCTCTTGGAAGGATAGACAAGAGATTTACCTTCTATCTGGTAATAACTTAAACCTTCCAAAATATCCTGTCCTCTCAAATCAACCCCAAAACGACTCGAGTTTACTCAAATACAACTCAATAATATCAAACAAAGCTATATAAATCAATTCCAAATAATAAAACTTCAATCTAATCAAATCCCCATAAGTCAACAAAAGTCATCTCAAGTTTACATGGTCAAAACCCGAGTCAAGTGGTGAATCTCGACTATATATAACCCCATGAGTCACATATGGGATTAGATTCTCAAATCAAGTCCAAATTAACCCTTAAATTTCCAAAACTCCCAAATTTCTCTTTAAAATTTCATGATTAAAGTGTAGGACTCCACAAAAACATGATATATAATCAAAATCAAGTAGAAATTACTTACCTTCAAAGTAGTAGTAAAAATTTCTTCCAAAATCATTTCTTCTCGTGCTCCAAAACTCAAAATAGTGAAATATGAGCTAACCCTCGAACTATAAAAATGTTGTCGGGCCTTTTGCATTTGTGGCCCGTAATATCACTTCTTTGACGTCACTTCCGCGACCGCACACTAACATATGTGAGCCCCCCCCCCCCTCACTAGCCTACCATTGCATCTGCGGAGCCACAAGTGCGAACTTCCTTAAGTTAAACCTTTTTGACTTGAAATGATGTTTGGTATGCCAATGAGCTTGATTGGTGATTTTATTGAAGGATGTTCTTAGTTGTTGAATTTCTTGAGGACAAGCAACATGTCTCGCCCCCAAGGTTGATACCAATTTTGTAACGCCCCGAACCTGGGGGGCGAGACCAGCACCGGATGCTTCACTTATCCTTGCGTACCAACTTGCGACTAAGGGAATCTGAATATATAGTGTCATACTTTGGCCATGGGCCACATTGCAAGACAATTTTTGAAGAAAAATATAAAACTGAATGGAAACTAACACTGACTAAACATCAATATAAAGTTGGACTGACAAGGCCGTCATAACTACTACAACTGACAAAACCAACATAATATACGTACAGGGCCTACAAGCCCAAAATACTGCACTAACTGATACGATATGTCTACAAGCCTCTACTGATGGATGTACTATGATCGGAACAGGGCCCCGACCTACCAATAACTTATATACACATATACACAAGATGTGTACAAAACTCTAGACCCGGTAACTCCAAAGGACATGGAGCTTACCGATAAAGCTGAACTTGGAAAACACCTACTGAGGAGGTCTACTATTCTGTCTATCTGAACCTGCACTCATGAAATGCAGCGTCCCTAGAAAAAAGGGACGTCAGTAAAAAATAATGTACTGAGTATGTAAGGCAATAAAATATCTGAAAGCTGAAACTGAACTGATAATATAATAACTGAAAGTAACTGGGAGTCAAAGATAATCTAAATATATGCTTACCTGCTGATACTGACTCAACTCTCTCAATATAGTATGTAAAATAGATGTCCAGCCTTATAAGGCTCGGTATATATTACTGCTCTGCCGTAATAGGCTTGCTCGTAGGTGCTCGGCCATACTAGGCTTTGTATCTCGGCCATGCCGGGCTCGCTCATAGGAGCTCGGCCACAGTAAGCTCGGTATATAACTTACCATCTGATCAGAGGTTGCCCAATAGGGGCCTTCCATCGATTATAGTTAGATGGTGGTGAAAATATTGTAATACATATATATAGACCCTCTGCTTTCTTGACTGTAAGAGGACAATATTTAACTGAATATAAAGTCTCGATAAGGGAAAATACTGTAAATTATGAGAATAGGATAATGTATATGAATTCAGGAGTATGAGCTTCTCTTTATGCCTCGTTATCAAACATATGTAGTTACGAGATCATGACAAAATGAATGAAGGGTTTAGCCTTAACATGTCTAAACTGATTCTCTTAGAATTTGCAATTCACGCTTTACAAAATCAACAACCAACGTTATCTCAATTTGGTTTGGAATTGTTTTGCTTTCTGAACCCACTCTGTTTACATAGGAGATTCAACTGAAAATGTAAGGCACACATGAATTCACTTTGCAGAAACATGAAGCAAATTTGATGGCATGTAACATCTTACTAATTATAAGAAAGTCTTTAGTGGGTGTGGCCCACTTAGTGGATGACTAAGCCATCCTAATTCCACAAAATATGCCATCTATGCAAGACATTAAGAGTCACTTAAATGTGATGGGATGCAATAATTCTCTAATTAATTAGGTAATATCCCATTACCCAATAATTAACCAATTACCCACATAATTAAGAATTATCTCAACTTACTTAAAATACTACTCACTTTTAGCATACATTTTCCACCTTACTAGAATGGTTATGTAGTACCTCGTATGACACTAGTCCATAAATACTGGGTATTATGGCTCGTACCATATTTTATCCCAAACCAACAACCTTCAATGAAACTCATTTTCTTTGATTCGTTTACCCTTTGTCTTTCATGGCACTTACTTATTGCTTGTTATAAATAGCATAAATACTTATTATCTCAATAAAATCTCATCCCCGAGTCTAAGTCAATTAACTGAATACGAAAATTTTAACGTACGAAAATGCGAGATGTAACATCCTTCCCCCCCCCTCCTCTAGAAACATTCGTCCTCGAATGTTTACTCTTAGATACTTTGGAAAATTTTTGGCAGAGTCTCCTCCTTACATTAGACTAAAACCAACCTGTACGCAGCCAGAAAATATACTATACATGCCACACATGGCCAATGACTATAAATAGCAACACTTGGCTTCACACAACTGTCCATTATAAATTCTGAAAGTCCAAAATAAGAGCTTACCTGATGACCTAGTAGCCTGAATAGAGTTGTGCTGAGGTATCCCACCTCAAGCCATATCTCCAGTTTGAAATAGGTGGGGGTATTTAGGCTTCATTTCTTTCTCCGCTTCCTACTTCATCTCTTCCACATTATTTCTTCTCCATAAAACCTTCACGAAGGCTACCTCCTTATTTCGTAGCTTACGGATTTATCGGTCTATGATGGTAACTGGAATTTCCTAATCTTTACATCATCCGTGGGCACCACTCGGGTAGGATTGCCAATGCACTTCCGTATCATAGATACGTGAAAATCAGATGGACAGACTCCAATTTCGAGGGCAACTCTAACTCATAAGCTACTTGTCCCACTCTCCGAATGATCCTATAAGGCCCAATATACCATGGGCTAAGCTTGCCTTTCTTTCCAAACCTCATCACACCCTTTATAGGTGACACCTTTAAGAATACCCAGTTATTAACCCCAAACTCTAAGTCCCATCGCCGCATGTCAGAATATGACTTCTGACGACTCTAGGCTATCAACAGTCGCTCTTGGATAAGTTTTACTTCCTCTACGGATTGCTGAACCAGGTATGGCCCATGTAACCCACGTTTTCCAACTTCAAACTACCCTATAAGAGATCTGCACTTACGCCCATACAAAGCCTCGTACGGAGCCATTTGGATACTGGAGTGGTAACTGTTATTATGTGTAAACTCGATAAGAGGTAAATGTTCATCCCAACTTCTTTTAAAATCTAACACACATGCTCGTAACATATCCTCTAGCGTCTGAATTGTGCGTTCGGCTTGTCCATCAGTATATGGATGAAAAGTCGTGCTGAGATTCACCTGACTCCCTAGACCTTTCTGAAATGACCTCCAAAAATGTGCTGTAAACTAGGCCCCATGGTCAGATATAATAGATACTGGTACTCAGTGTAGCCGCACTATCTCCTTAATATATAACTTTGCATAGTCTTCTGCTGTATATGTAGATTTGACCGGTAGGAAATGAGTTGATTTCGTGAGCCTATCAACTATCACCCATATGGAATCGAACTTATTATGAGAATGAGGTAAACCCGTGATAAAGTCCATGTTTATCGCCTCCCTTTTCCACGTCGGGATCTCTATAGTCTGCATTAGCCCTCCGGGCTTCTGGTGCTCTACCTTCACTTGGTGGAAACTAGGACACTGAGCGACAAACTCAACAATGTTCTTCTTCATATCGTTCCACCAGTTCACATCTTTAATGTCATGATACATCTTCGTCGACCAAAGATGATTGGAATGCCACGAATAATGTGCCTCTAACATAATCATGTTTCGTAGCCCTGCCACATCTGGAACACACAAACGACCCCTGTATCTAAGAACCCCATCTTCCTTGAGCTCTAACAATGGCTTCTTCTGCTGCGGAACTCGCTCTCTCAACTTGACCAATTCTGGGTCCTCGTACTGCCTCTCTTTTACTTCAGATTTATTCACAGAACAGTTGCCTAGATGTAAATGACAATACTAAATTATTCGTAAGAGCTATAGCTTATGAGACTGATAAGCGTATCAGTCAACATTCGAGGACGAATGTTCCAAAAGGGGGAATGATGTTACACCCCATAGTTTCATATGTGAGAGTACGTCGTAAGTCAATTGTGTAAGCTATGAAATGAGATCATCTTTGAAAGTACATAAAGTAAGTTAATAATGTTAACTTGGAGATTACAAATATTTAAGATCATGGACTGCAAGTACCAAGAGGGTTGGAAGGCTTATAAGCAACACCAATTGAAGAAAATAAGTTTCCTTGAAAGTCGACAAGTTGGGAATGTTATAACATGTTGTGCGCCCCTTTTTTCTCGCGAAATCGGCTTTCGACATTGACAACTCTTTTAAAGGAAGGGTTATTAAAAGAGAGAGAGTCGCCACCTAACAGATTAAGGTACGTTAGGGAACCTATTTGCAAATGACCCGGGTTTACTAGTTTGTGTCACCAGAGATCGGGTAAGGGATCAAATTACCATGAGGAGAAGATGCTAGGCACTCCTCGAGGTCCACAATGGTAGGTCCCGACTGAACTCGAATTATGTGAATTAGTCTAATAGAAAAAAGAAACAGCTTGGACAAATAAAGAATTATCTTAACAGAAATAGGGGGGAGGTCCTAAGTTTTTTAGCCTAAAGGATCACCCCGTGCAACATAAATAATATTTCATAACTCCCTCAAGATGGGGTGTAACTCATATTATTCATCAAGCACAGACTATCATCTCATGCTACCCGATTACTATCTTTAAGTTTTTTACCTGACGCGCTCCATTTAATTCTAAGTCGTACCCTATGCGTGCACTACCCGTCCCATGCCTATGGTCCAGGAGGAATTTGGACCTCTATTTCAGGGTGGTTCTAGACCTTAACTTAGGCTTCTCAAAAGGAAAATACTAAACGACAGACAAAAACATTTAGGACTTTCAAATAGAAACAAGTATGGGCCCAAGTTAGCCTCTGCATTTAGACATCAAATGTGCTAAACTGGTTATCATTGACAGATTTTATTAATTGTAGGATCCTATAGGCAAGATATCTATGTGATATTGAATGAAAGAGCAGACAGTCATGTAAAAAATCAGTTTCTTAATGCGATTAGTAGAACCTTTATAAGTTTGTATACTGATTTTAGCATAATACGATTAAGCCTACTAGCATGGTATCTAGGTGTTTTATGCGATAGTAAATAGTGGCAAATCACAAAAATAGATCCAGAATTATTTGTTTTAATCCTATAGGCATGTTTTTTAGTGAGGGTAACAACACAATATTTGGAAACTAGTGAGTAAACGGGAAGAAATGATAATTAAAAAAATTCAGGCCTGCAAACGTTCATTCTACAATTTGATCCAGTTTGAGATCATATAGGTATGATTTCTATAATTTGATCTAGTTATAGATCCTATAGGCATGATTTCTACAATTTGAACAGAACATTATGTAAGCAGGCATTTGCACACATATTAGATCACATCATTTCCTATAAGCGTGGTCTATAGCACAACATAATTGAACCAAGCAATGAGCCTATGGACATGGCTGCTAGAACATAATGACTAAACATAATAAGGCACATATGGGCATGATTTCTAACATTCAACAACACAGTTGCGAAGTTATAGGCGGGATTTCTACCCAACTTTAGTGCAAATGTAAAATAAGAACCCCTTCCCAATTTCACTAACACCCCAGAATTGTTGTTACAATTAATTATTACAGATAAGAATTTAATGTAATAAATTACAAAGTAATTATAACTATAGGGAGCCTACAACAGGCCCAAATACACCTGGACAGGCCAGGACTTCAACTTACAATAGTTCCAAAATCCATGTTCTTAGATACAACATAACAATTTGTTGAGTGATTCACCCATATCTCAAGGCTGAGCATACAGAACCCAAATCTCTAGTGTGTTAGAGTTCCCAAGGGCTTCAAGAACCTAGGGCAGTTCTCACACTAGAGAGATTGATCAGAAACAGTTCAAGGAAAGACTAGGGACCGGATCCTAGTGTGTCAGAGTTAACAAGGGTCTCACATGGACCCTGAGCAGTGCTCATACTAGGGAGGTCAGAGGACAGAACCTAAATAGCCTTGGCTTTCAGCCGATTAAGAATGAGGATTCAGAAAGGGCAAATAGTAAAGGAATAGGAGGGAATCAAAGAATTTCACTAAAGGGACAGAACACATATATACAAACAAATAGCAGACATGTTTGAACTTAAGCAAACTTAGTCAAGTTTTAGGGATTAAACTCAATCACATGCTAACAAGGCAAGTTCATAAGAAGATTCATAGTGATAACAAGGAGTCCAGATTAGACTAAGTATAGGAACTAGTGTCATAGGAAGGAATCACTTTAATTAGCAATAGGTCTGGATATGTTAAGAACTGATTGAGGCAGTTACTAGAGGCGTCATAATATAATAAGAACAAAATGAAACATGCCACATTATAACAGGTTCAACAAACACACTTATAAATCTATTAATGCACACATCTATACATGGTTGACCAGTCCACATGAAAAGGTATGAGAGCATGTTTATAAACAGGTTCATAAAAAACTCAAATTAAAAAAGATAGTCATCAGTAACCTAGAGTTTAAGAAGAATTTCATTAATCAACTCAAAATAGGTTCAAACATGTCTCAAACTACAAGTAATAGCATTTAGGAATCATAGTTAGTTGAAATATCACATTGAGCAAATAACTAGAATGAAATGGCAGAGGGTCTAATAACTCACTAGTTGAGATGAAACAAGGAAGAAAGGGATCCAACAATGTGGTAAATATCACCAAAAAGAAGCAAGAACTTGGAGATTTTTGGCCTTGGCTTTCAGCCTGCCAGGAATCAGAATACGGAATGAGATTATTCAAGAGTGGAAGTACACAATTTTCGTTATAGTAGTGAAAGATTTTCGAACTCAGAACTTAAAAAACCTTCTCCAAAGGGGAGTGGGGAGGGGTTTAAATAGTGTAGAAATTAGAACATTAACATGGGAAATAGTTAGTTTAAAGTCTAAAAAGGGCAAGTGCTTAAATCAGTAGAGTTGAAACCCTAAATTTTAGGTAAAAATACACAAGATTGGCAGAAAATAAGTCAAAGGATCACATAATGCATACAATGAACATAGACAGGTTATTATTCAAAAGAAGCACAGAATCGAACCAGATTTGGTTCATGTAAAAATGGTCTGGAACCCTAATTTTAGGTACACCACGAATTGGCAAAAAAAGAAGGCAAAGAATCACATATTAGCATAAATGAACATAGGCAGGAGATTATTAAAAAAGAAACACAAAGTCGAACCAGATTTGGTTCAATTAAAGAAGATTAGAAATCCTAATTTGGGTAATTAAAAGAAATCGACAAAAATAGGTAGATTCACACATATAGGGTGAATAATGACGAAATAATGCTAAAAATCAAAGCTTGAACCAGTTTTGGTTCGAATCGAAAGAGAATCTGAAACCCTAACTTTAGGGAATCAACAAGATACGAGCGAATCGGTCTCATATGGTACAAAATAACGTCTTTGGATTTAAGGTCGTCCAAATTCAAGAGGTAAAAATCGATTAGGAAAGAATGAAAATGGGGTACTTTCCATGTTTAGGCAAGTACATAAGTTATTCTGTAACGAATCACCAAATAAAGGAAAAACATCAAAATGGTAAGTGAATGGGGAAAGAATCCCATTATGAACGAGATTCGGGGGATCTTAGTGAAGCGGCGGGATTAGGGTTCATCAGAGGAGGGTAATAGAGGCGGCGGGTTTTAAAAAATGGGGTTTAGGGTTTGGGGGGAGGGGTTGTCTGTGAGTCGTTAATCATTTGTGATCAACGATTGGGATTTAGGCGGGGGTTGGTCGGTTTATTATGTGGGTAAGGGAAATTGGACCAGCGGTATTGGGCTTAGGTGATTGGGCTGGTTTAGGTAGTGTTTGGGTCCAGATTTAATTGAAAATTGGGGCCATATTTTAAATACCCAATTTAATAAATAAATAATTTATAAAAATAATAAATAACTAACAAAAATATCATTTGTGCATAAAAATAATTAAAAACAATTATTTAACACTATAAAAATATAAAAGGTTATTTTTTGTGTAACGACTCGGCCGGTCGTTCCGTGAGATTAGCCATGTTTCCCCTGTTTCTGGTTTATCGTATTTTTCTTAGCCTATTTATGTTGTGTTGGGTTGGTTGGTTCGGGTTCGGAGTGGTCGTGGTGAGAACAGAGACACTTAGTCTCTTAATTGGCTTAATAGTTGGAAAAGTCAACTAGGAGTTGACTTATTCGTAAACGACCTCGGAATGTGGATTTTATGGCTCGGATAGCTTCGTTAGGTGATTTGGGACTTAGGAGTGTGTTCAGAATGTGGTTTTGATGTCCGGTGTAGAATTAGGCTTGAATTGGCGAAAAACTAGTTTTTGGCGATTTCCGGTCGGCAGTGAAAAATAGGCTATCGGGGTCGGAATGGTGTTCCGGAAGTTGCAGCAGGTTCGTAATGTCATTTTGGATATGTGTGCAAATTTTCAGGTCAATCGAATGTGTTTTGGATGGTTTCGGCATCCTTGGTGAAATTTAGAAGTTTCAAAGTTCATAGGCTTGAATTTGATGTGATTTTGGTGTTTTTGCGTTGTTGTTGGTGTTTCGAAGGGTCGACTAAGTTTGAATGAGGTTATGGGATGTGTTGGTATGTTTGGTTGGACCCCGATGGTCTCGGGATTGATGGGGAGTCGCAGGTGCGGGTCCACAGAAGCGAAAAGAAATCCGCAGATGCGGAATTTGGGCAGCTCAGTGAGGAATCGCAGATGCGGACGTAGGACCGCACCTGCGGAGTCACAGGTACGGAAAAGGAGTCGTAGGTGCGGAATTTGGACTTTAAGTGACTTTTCGCAGGTCCGCAGGTACGAGATTTTGGCCGCAGGTGCGCATTAACTAGGCAGGAAGTATAAATATGCGCCTCCGCGAAATTTTGGAATTTTTCTTCACTTTTGCATGCGGGTTGAGTCATTTTGAGAGCAATTTGGAAGAGGATTTCGAGGGTCTTCAGTGGAGGTAATTTTCCCGGACTATAAACTCGATTCTATGTTATTATGTGACGGATTAGGCTTGGAATTTGTAGATTAAATGTCATAAATTGGGGGTTTAGGTCTTGGGAAATTGAAACTTGTAATTAAGGAATTTAGGGGTCGTTTGTGGTCGGATTTTGATGCATTGTATATGTGTAGACTCGGGAAAGGATGAGGATTTTTGTGATGCGATTTTTATCGAATTCTGAGGCGTGGGCCGGGGGCTCGAGTTTGGCCAATTTCGGGAATTGTGCCTAATTTTGATAGTTTTCGATTGGGGTTCATCTCCCTACCATATTTTGATGTTATCTGATTTGTGATAGACTCGGAGCATTTGGGAGCGAATTCGAGGGGCAAGAGTATAGCAGAGTAGCTTTTGGACTGTTTTGAGGTAAGTAACGATTGTAACTCTAAACCTGAGGGTATGAAACCCTGGTATTTTATATTGTTTTGGTAAATGAGGTGACGACATGCTAGGTGACGAGCGTGTGGGCATGCACCGATAGGGATTGTGACTTGGTCCGTCCCGTAGCGACTATTAAGCTGCGTATTCTATTTGAAACCTTACGACATCCTGTATTTTAGAAATTTATACTTGTTTATGGGCTGT
>MDKI01126134.1:0-11108 GCA_005239505.1 Nicotiana paniculata
GGGGGGGGGGGGTTAGAGTAAAACAACTATATGTTTTTTCTCCAGTTTTTTCAATTTTTTTTAATTAATGATTAAATTTTTTGCATAGCCTCGTTGCTGGGCGTGGTGCCCCATGCGACGCGGCAGTGAAGAAGTTCAGAGAGGTGCTTATTTGTAAGGCTCGACCCTTTGGCCTAGTGCAGTGCTCCATGCGACGCGCTAGGACATTTTTCTCAGAGTTCCCTTTTTTCACGTTTTAGCCTACGGGTTACTCCCCAACTCTATTATGTACTTATTTTGTGCTCAATTCATGCTCATACTTGTTCAAACAATTACCAAAACTCCTGAACTCTGATAATTCTACACTACAATTATCTAACTATTCTACAAAATCAAGAAAAAGAGTTAGAAATAGTTCTGAGTTATAGTCATCAGCTTGACTCTGTCACTTAAGCTCATTTGATCACGATGCTAGAGGATTTCTTGTCGAATCCTCCAACAAGGTACGGTTTCAACCTGTGCTCATTCACCTTAAAGCTTTCATTCCCTTCCAAATCTTGGATCTCAATGGCACCATATGGTGAGACATGTTTCACCACATACGTACCTATCCATCTTGATTTGTATTTTTCGGGGAACAATCTAATTCGATTATTGTATAGTAAGACTTTGTCCCCTTTATTAAACTCTGTTGGCTTAATCAGGCAATCATTTCATCTCTTTGTCTTCTCCTTAAAGATTCGTGTATTTTCATACGCGTCTAGTCTAAACTCCTCCAATTCATTCATCTGCAATAACATGTGTTCACCTGCAAGACTAAGATCAAGATTAAGCATCTTAATTTCCCAATAATTTTTATGTTCTATTTCAACAGGTAGGTGACACGATTTTCATATACTAATTTGAATGGTGAAGACCTTATGGTTGTTTTGAACGTTGTTCTGTGCACCTATAGAGATTCATCTAATTTTATAGACCAATCATTATGAGAATCACTAATCGTCTATCCAAGAATTCTTTTGGGCATGGTACGAGGTTCCTATTTTGTGTGTGACCCCATACTTAGACAGCAATGCAGCAAACTGCTTGTTTGAAAAGTGTGACCCATTATCAGTAATAATCACTCGAGGTGTCCCAAAGCAGGTAAAGATGTTCTTCCTTAGGAATTCACATATCACCCGAGCATCATTGGTCCTGGTAGGGATTGCTTCGACCCATTTAGATGCGTAGTCAACGGCTATTAGGATACACTCATAAGAATGTGACGGTGGGAACGGGCCTATGAACTCAATGCCCCAAACGTCAAAAATTTCGCATACCAGAATGGAATTGAGATCCATTTCATCCCTCTTTCTAATATTACCTGCCCTTTGATACTTTTCACATGAAGCTACATACGGTCGTGCATCTTTGTACAAAGTAGGCCAATAGAAATCGACTTTCATGACCTTTCTGCAGTGCGAGTTCCGCCATAGTGTCCTCCAGCTTCTCCATCATGGAAATGAGACATAATGCTATCCATCTCTCTTTTAGGCACACATCTTCAAATCACACCATTTGCACACAGTTTAAACAAGAAAAGGTCATTCCAAGAATAACTTTTTACCTCACCTTGAAGCCTCCTTATTTGATCACGAGAGAGGTCACGAGGCAACCATCCACTAGTCAAAAAGTTGGCTACATCAGCATACCAAGATGGCCTTTCAGATATCACGGTGATGGAGAAAATCTTCTCATCAAGGAACTCTTCCCTTATTTCAATTGTTTCAACAGGAGGTCTCTCAAGTTGAGATAGATGTTTTGTGACTTGATTTTCTGTGCCTTCCAATCCTTGATCTCCAAGTCAAACTCTTGGAGAAACAACACCCACCGTATTAGACGCCGCTTGAACTCCTTCTTACTAAACAAGTATTTCAAGACCGAGCGATCAGTGTGTACAATCACTTTACTCCCCACCAGATATGATCTAAACTTGTCAAAATCAAAGACAACAACAAAGAACTCTTTCTCAGTAGTAGCATAGTTTACTTGAGCATCATTCAATGTCCTTCTTTCTTAGTAGATGGGCCTAAACATCTTATCTTTTCTTTGCCCCAGAACTGCCTCCACAACTACATCACTACCATCACACATTATTTAAAATGGCAGGCTCCAATCAGGTGTCACCACAATAGGAGCACTCACGAGCTTTTCCTTTATCAATTTGAATGCTCTTAAGCACTCCACGGTGAAAACAAACTTGACATCCTTCGCTATCAATGCAGTCAGCGGCTTGGTAATGCTGGAAAAGTTTTTGATGAACCTGCTATAGAACCCATAACAATTCTCTCTTTCACCATGAAGTGGAATTTCTCCCAGTTAAGAACCAAGTGAGTGGATTCACAACGTCCAAGCACAAGCTCCAAATTCTTCAAGGAATTAATCCTCAAAGTCATCACCAAAGAGAGTGAAATCATCCATGAATACCTCTAGACACGTCCCATTTAAATCGGAGAATATAGACATCATGCACTTCTGAAATGTGGCAGGTGCATTAAACAATCCAAATGGCATCCTCTTGTAAGCAAAAACACATGATGGGCAAGTGAATGTGGTCTTCTCATCATCTTCTTGGGAAATGGGTATCTGATTGTAGCCTGAGTACCCATCCAAGAAGGAGTAGCATCCATGTCCAGCCACTTTCTCGGGCATTTGATCAATAAAGGAAAGTGGAAAGTGGTCCTTCCTTGTTGCATTATTCAGCCTTCTTTAACTAATGCACATTCTCCACCCAGTGACTGTTCTTGTGGGGATCAATTTGTTGTCTTCATTCTTCACATCTCTCATGCCGGAAAATCATTCCCGCATCTAGAAATTTGATGATCTCCTTGTGAACTACCTCCTGTAAATTTTTATTCAACTTGCATTGGGGCTGCACCACTGTCTTGTTATTTTCTTCCGGCAAAATTTTGTTCATACAAATAGTTGGACTAATTCCTTGAATATCAGCTATACTCCAACCAATGGCCTTCTTGTGCTTTTTCAGCAGCTCCACCAGCCTTTGTTCCTGTGTATTTCTCAAGTAAGCATAAATAATCACAGAAAAATTGCTAGTTTCAAGAGAAGCATACTTCAAATGAGTAGGGAGGACTTTCAATTCTACAATAGGCTTAGAAGCCTCATCTTTTAGTTCCTCCTCATCAACCACTTGATCCTCAGTTTCAAGAGCTTCAGCCACTTTCTTTAATTCAAGATCTTCATCCTCCACTGTGCTAGACTAAGTAATACACCTCACTAGAGTATCTCCTGTGAGCATGTGATTTTTACTCGCCATATTGTCCTATAAAAAATCTCAATAAATCAATTGATTTTATGAATTTTTGTTGATTTTCAATGATTAATTGTGAAAGATTTATATTTTTTCAATATCCAAAATTCATCTTTTAAAATTATAAAAAAATTGCATCACTATTATCAAGGAATTATAAAGTTATAATTAACTAAATAATAGGCGAATGATGGTTATTTAACGTAATTTAGTTTTAATAACTAATTACTAAAAATTAATCATTTTTTTTATTCGATAAATCATAGATTTAATTAGGAATATAAAATTGATCGTTTTATTATTGATTAATCTGTAAATAGATAAGGTTTAGAATTAATTACCACATTTTTGGATTAAATTAGATTTGAACTTAATTAGATTAACTAGTTTAATTAATTAAGAGAGCTAAACTCAGACCTGGGCCAAGAAATACCCAGGCCCAATCCCTATCTCTATACACTCAAACGACCCAGCCCAAATCCCATAACCCACCCGGCCAGCCCCTACACTACCCAAACGACCCCGTTTCAAACCTCAAGCCCCCTAGACATTGGATCTTATTGATCCAACGGTCCGGAACTAAGAACCCCTACGCTATATAAGTGTCCAAACGCCCCCCCCCCCTACCCTCATTTCGTTCAAATCTTAACCCCCCAAAAAACCCTAGCCCCCCCTCCCCCCATCCCTCCGTCTCTCTCTCTTCTGTCTAACCAAACCCTAGCCGCCCTAGGTTTCCTCCACCGGAAATCGCCTAACGGTGGCGGACCATCTCCAAACCACCCCAAATTCTCACCAGACAATCCTCATCTCCCCCTTAACCGCATCCCACCATTAGTTTGCCCAAATCGAGCAATCTCAGATCTGAGATCCATAAAACCCTAAAGACCCATCCCTGTCGATTTGAAGACTGTCGATGACTCTCACTTACATGAGTTGATAGCCCTTATTGAGAGCTATCGATTCATGTAGGTTTGGGTTATTTCCAAACCTCGCCGGAATCCGGCCAAACGCCCACTGGTATCCTCTTCCCCCTTTTTTCTTTTCCTATCTGTTTTTCTTTTCGTTTGTTTTTGTTTATTTTTCCAATTAAAATCATTACTGTTTAGTCTTTGTTCTCATGTTACTCATTCGTATATGTCACTTATTTTATTGACTTAACTTCTAAGAATTAGCTCGTCGGATTAATCTTCCAAATAGAGTCATATATGTGTATCGCTGTTTTGTTCATGCTTTTAGGTCACTGTTTTCATTTTAGTGTAGTCGTTAAATGCATGCACTGATTATGTGGTAGCTATGTTTAGGTTTAATTGTTCTTGTCAATTGATGACTAGGATTATCTGTTAATCATTGATTAATTAGGTATTCTTGCCTATTTGCTCAGTTAAATTTGATTACGAGTAGTTAGTTTAGTTGATTCATGTTTTTCTTCACTGTTTTCCCAAGTATACAGCCCTATCCCAGATTAGTTGATTCCCTGACTTGTTTTCTGATTTTTAGTCTATTGTTGAATTGTTTTCAAAGCATGATTAGATAATTACCTCAACTCGTTTGTTGATTGTAGTATAGTCTGGAGATTAATCATTCGCCTAGATTAATTGATTAGTTAATTAGGCTCCTAACTTCATTAAGAATTTAGTTACTAATATAATTAACTAAGATCACGAAGCAGTTTAATAAACTAACCATTTTTATTAATTGGTAAGTCTTGAAATCTTGTCCAAGATAATTAGTTTAGGACTAACTGACTAAAATAAATCATTTGACCTAAGCTTAATAATTAGTTAAGTCCCTGATTTTAGTAACTAAATAGACTAAATCAGTTAACCTAGGTTAACTAGATTGGCTTAATCGATCAACCTTTAATTAGTTAACCTAACCCTAGTCAAGAACAACCCCTAGTTAACTAAAATGGGTTAACTAGTTTTTCAACTAACAAAAGTTAAATAATAACCCAAGTGAGTAACCTTGATTACCCAATGGTAAATTTAGGGACTCTAAGGGGTACATTAGGTAACTCAGTTTAGTAAATCGGATTTTTAATGTTAAAAGGGTCTTTTAATAGGTAGGAAGGTTCTAGAATGGGGGAAGTTGTCCCAAGGATAAGGTTGACAGCTTCCCTATGTACTATTTTCAACCTTTTGGGTTGGGAATGTACTAAAGGATATCCTATCCTTAAGACTCCTATAAATAGACCCTCTTTGGTACAGATTATGAACCTTCTTTTTGGGGACTCTCTCTGAGCTGCTGAAAGCATTTTCAAAGCACAGAAAAATCAGAGTATTGTCCATTCATAAACGAAAAATTTTCAAAAAAAAAAGTATTAGTAGAAAAGTAAAAAGAAATCTGATTTCTTTTGGAATCAAGTTCATAAAGATATGGTCTAGTTTTTCAGCTTCTATTTCTTTCCTTTGGATTCTGATTTTGGAAACCTTAAACACTCATATCCAAGAATTCTGGGTCAATTTCTGTCGGGCTACTGGGTCTTCTTTGGGTTGTTGTTTGTTGCTGCTAAATCTTCTTTCTTTTGTTGATTATTGTCCATACTTGACCTTTATTTGGTCAAGTCCCTTTTTGTTGTTTTACTCTTAAAAAGGTATGTATTAACTCATCTGTTCTCAATGAAATGATGGACTGAAACCTTCTTCTTCTACTCACTGCTTAAACTAGATGTTCTTGATAGACGAGGTTGTTTCTTCTGATTTATGTAAATGTGACTGTGTAGATGCTTATTGGCATGATAATGATTCTGTGAGTGTGATAGGTACTATTTTGCTATTGGTATTTCTTTGCTGGAGTATTCTGTTTATTTCAGGCTAAAGGTATATAAATGTAGTTGATAATCATATTTCCACTTCCTAAAAAGGCTGCACTATGGTGTAGAATCTGACCTTCTCTATGGTCGGGTTCTCTCTATAAAACTTGCAGAAAATATGCTTTCAATTGAGTCTCTTTGGCCAATAAAGAGATTCAACAAGCAAGTCTCTGGGTAGGCTAGTATTAGCACTAGGGTAGATGAGTTTGACCTTCCAATGGTCAAATTCACTCCACAATAGTGCATAAACAGTAGCATGTCCCTGAAGTCACCTCTGCTAGGGCATAACATAAGTAGTCAAAAGGCCTCCTAGAGTAAGGAATTTGAATCTCTTAAAATGATCAGATTATGTCTCTATAAAAGCCTAAAAAGTCAAAATTATAGTATAATTGTCAAGAGGAACAAAAGATGAGATCTATGTAGCTGAATTTGACTCTTTTTATGGCCAGATTTAGTCCAGAAAAAGTCTGAATATGCTTTGTTCTTCTAAGAGCGTCATTAAGAATTGAATCTAACCTCCTTCATGATTAGATTCATCTTTTGACAATACTCAAAGGTATATCCTCAACACTGTCCAAATAGTAAAGTGTTGGACTTACAATCTTAGATTAATGATAAAAGGTGCTCTTATTTGTGTTCCTTGTTCATTGAAGAGACTCAGTAAGCAGGTCTCCATATGGCTTTAGACTTAGGTTAATGTTGGCATTATGGGATTAAAATATGATAGATTCATGGTCAGTTTACACCGACAGAATGCATAAATAATTCTGTTTTGTTAGTATAGCTTAGCATAGCATTATCAGGTTTAAACTTGACCTTCTTTCATGGTTCTATTTGGTCTGGTGGGTGCTCAACACTCAATTAGTTTGTGTGTTCTATAAATTACAAAAAAAGAGGGCTGCTAATGTACAGTACGAAGAATCCAGATGTGGAGCAGCTATTTAGGATTTCCATTTTTAGTTTTTCTTTGATATTCATAAAAAATGTATTTTTACAGAAGCTGTATTTGTGGGTGCATTTCATGTGGCGCAGTTATAATTTGTCCAAAAACAAACAGGTGCACGCCATCGTGACTTGTTTCAAGATAAATCCATAAATATTAAAAGCGGCTAAAAAGTGAAAAAGGCTAAAAAGCACAATAGGTTTAAAATATGTAAATAATTAGATAATTAAAGCCAAATATTAATAGTTAAGCGACCCTGCTAGAACCACGGAATTCGGGAGTGCCTAACACCTTCTCCCAGGTTAACAGAATTTCTTATCCAGATTTCTGGTTCGCAGACATTTTTAAAACAGAGTCAAAAATCTCCTCGATTTGGGATATTTAAATAAATGGTGTCCCGGGAAACCGTATAAAATCCGGGTGGCAACTCTTAAAACCAATAAATAAATCCCAAATTCGATTATGTCACTTAAATTGGAAAAACTCTCTTATCCCACCCATACCGGAGGAAAAAGGAGGTGTGACAGCTCTGGCGACTCTGCTAGGGAGAAGAACCCAGAATCTCTGGTTCAGTGTTCAAGAATTCGAGCTTAGAATAAACTGTTTTATTTGGCTTTATTATCTGATTTTTACATGTTTAAACTTAACGTGCTAAATGTCGCTTTTTACCGCTTTGATATTATCTGAACTGTATATAAACTGTTACGAAACCCTCTTCTCTCTGAGTCTTCTAAATCATCTGGGAAGTGTGCACTTCGTGTGACTTCTTTTCTGTTAGAGTCATATCCAAATTTTAGAATAAGGTACGGACAAGTTGCAAAGCCGGTAAAGCTTCTGTATTCCCAGTACGCTGCCCCAACCTCGGCTCGAGCTGTCTGCTCGGGTAAGCCTGGTCTTGAACAAAACCCAGGATTCAAACCTAGAATGAAATAACCTCATGCCAGATCCTTAGTAAGTGCGTTGTTTGCATCACGTGCATTTGACTTAGGGGACTCAACACAGGGGTTGGGTCCGTCTAGGATAGGTGAACCCAAAATAACAGACCATCCTGATGCATCTTACGTGCTACTTGGCATTTGTTTGTTTCGGCATGCATGTTGACCGGCTTTTAGAATAGGAAAGAAAATCAAAAAAAAAAAACAAAGAGTGAGAGCTATGTATTTGAAATCCTGAGACTCTGTCTAAAAGATAGGAAATAAATGAATATTCTCAAAAGTCATATTCCTCGGTTCCGTGACAACTGACAGAACTACGCGGGTCTGATTCTCACCGGATGTGAGATACGTAGGCAAACATCATCGGTTCCGGCCCCCATTTTTAAAAAAAAAAAAAAAAGTTCAAAAATATTTTTTCTTTAATTCCTTCTTTAGGAGTCTTTCTTTCCGAAATCCCATACAAATAAAAAATAAGAAAATGTTTATACCAAAAAATATTATATTTGGTGGAGTCTTTCGTTAGAAAAAGAAAACAAATAAAATCGAAATCCCAAAAAAATATTTTCTGCCTTTTTATTTTTCAGCATTTTCAAAAAAAAAAAATCGAAAAGAAAAAATATTTTCATTTACTTCCTTCTATGGAAAGTCTTTCTTTGAGACCCAATTTTCAAAAATCCAAAAATATTTTATTTTACTTCATTCTATAGAAAAGTCTTTCTTTAACACCCTAATTCTCAAAAACAAAAAAAAAGATTTACTTTAATTACTTCTTTAGAAGTCTTTCTTTAGAAAATCCCGAATAAAAAAAATTAAAACCAATAATATTTTCTTTCATTTTAAAATTCTTTCATTTGAAAAGAAAATCAAAAACCAAAAAATGAATATTTTCTACTCTTTTTTTTAGAAGTCTTTTCCCCAAAAAAAAATTCAAATAAACAAAACTTAAATCAAAATCCAAAAAAAAAAAATATTTTTCTTGCTTTTAGAAGTCTTTCTTTCAAACATTTGAATCAAAACACAAAAAAAAAAGGAAAAAGCCAAAAATATTTTATTTCTTCTTTTAAAGCCTTCCTTTCAAAAATTCAAAAAAAAAATGAATTAAAAAAAAAAGAGTTAGCTTTACTCCGTTCTCAGACTTTCCCGAACTACGCAAGATCTGATTCATGCGGCGTCATGATACGTAAGTAATCCTCACCGGATTCGATCATAGCCATAAATAAATTGAGTAAAAAATAAATAAATAAGAAAAAGAAAAAATTGAGTGAAAAATAAAGAAAAGAGCGAAATCAATGAAAAAAAAAGAGAGAAAGAAAAGAGTGACAAAATAAATGAGAAAAATAAAGAGCGAAAATAACAAAAAGAGAAAGGAAAAGAAATCGAGATATGGTAAATTCAAAAAAGAAGGAGAGATAAAATTGGAAAGGGGCATCTAAAGGCCGGGATGAAACATGCAACCGTTCAAACACATTGTAGAAGAGTTTAACTGCTAGGTGCATTGCATCCCCATATGCGATTTCCTATATGTTAAATGTCTCAAAACTAACAAGGTTGTTTGGTGTGCAAATTAGCCAGGTTTTGGTGGTTGGTTTTGTTGGTAGTCCGGTTTATTCTAGATGTCGGAAGTTTAAAGATTGGATTGAGGAATGCAAACTCATTCGACAAAGAGCCCATGCAGGATCCTTCACAAGATCCAAAGGTAGAGATGGCCTCCGTCTGTAATATGCCAATCATCGGTCCTGAGGATAGCCCGTCATCGGCTATTCCGCAGCCGGAATCAGCAACTGCTGAAGAAAACAGAATGTTGCGTCGCCGCATGTTGGAAATGTGGAACGCCTGGTCTAACGGCAGGGAACTGCCAAGTGTAATCCCTGGTTTTCCTGAGCTGATTCCCGGTTCAGATGTTTTCCAACATCCTTGTGCCCAACCCACTCATCCCATGTGGGCACACTCTAATGCCGTCTAATGGCCCCGAAATGCCTTCTGTGGATCACCCCCAGGCGCCGGATTCAAGGTCACCGCCAGCAATGTTCAATGTACAACCAATCTTCATCACGGCGCAACCAACAGTGCTCGAGCCAAACTCTTACCCTCAGCACCCGCAATATAAGTCTCACATGGGTCAGCAAAGAACAATAAAAAACCCCGAGCAGGAAGAAATGGCTCGGAAGATGAGAAGCTTAGAGCAAAGCTTAAATATCATACAAGGTTTGAGTGGTCAGTAGAGCCTCTCCTACTCCGATTTATGCATGTTCCCACATGTTCACCTACCGGTGGGTTTCAAAATGCCAAAGTTTGGAAAATATGACGGGCACGAAGACCAGATAGCTCACTTGAAACGATATTGTAACCAGCTGAGGGATGCTGGTGGAAAAGATGAGTTGCTAACGGCCTACTTCGGTGAAAGCCTCGCCGGAATCGCTGCTGAATGGTATATGGATCAAGAAATTACTCATTGGCATGTGTGGGACGATTTAGCCCGAGACTTTGTCCGCCAGTTCCAGTATAATGTGGACATCGCTCCTGATAGGAACTCTTTGTCCAATTTGAAAAAGAAAACTGCGGAAAGCTTCCGCAAATATGTTGTCAAATGGCGCGAGCAAGCCGCCCGGGTAAAACCTCCAATGGACGAAGCAGAGATGGTTACAGTCTTCCTACAGGCCCAAGAGGCGGACTACTTCTAAAATATGATGTCTGTTATGGGTAGACCGTTTGCTAAAGCTATCAAAATTGGGGAGATGGTCGAAAGAGGTTTAGAAATGGGCCGAATTTTGATTCAAGCTGCTTTTAAGGCTACATCAATGGCCATTCAGAATGGTTCGGAGGGTTTGATGAACAGAAACGAGATAGAAGAGGGAGCTATGATGGCTTTGAGCTCGGAGGGGGCCCACAGGGCATTCAACCAATCATATATGCTTCCTAAAATCCCAAAACACTATTACCCCTATCAAGATGATGTTGTATATGCCGTGACACCGCCTCCATGTGCGGTGATGAACACACAACCTTACACACAACCACAAAATTATACCCAAAATCGAGCTCCACTTCCCATAAATGCCCATTGATCATGCTCAACTATGTCTTGTAGAAGACTAAGCGGGCGTTGCAAATATAATATCCTGGGGTATTATG
>MDKI01126338.1:0-15059 GCA_005239505.1 Nicotiana paniculata
AATCGATGTTCTTGCACTTCAATGGAATTTTCTCCTTCTCTACTTTGATTCACGAAAAATTCCTGGTAATTGTGTTGTAGGAGTCTATTTATAGGTTTAGGGTGAACCCTAACCGTGTAGGAGACTTCTATTTCAACCGGGAAACACTTAAATCGTCAAAACTCGGACTTGGGCGAAACTGGGGTACCCGGGGGTTTGGGCTCTAACGCCCCCCTAAAGCCAGGGCAGGCCTGGCGTTAGGGCCCTAATGCCCCCCTAACGCCAGGGGGTACCAGGCTTTATGGGGAAAACGCCCCCCTAACGCCAGGGGGTGCCATGCTTTAGGGGGCAAACGCCCGGGTGTCTCATTTTGCGTATTTTCGACGTATTTGCATCCTTTTAGCTCCGTTTCCATCACCAATTCACCTACACATAAAATAAACTCCATTAAGCACATAACAAGTGTATTTTTATCATTAATGCGCATAAAATGTAAGGTATATCACATGTTAAACTATGCAATTTAGTCTCGCATCAGCGACCACGTGGTTGGTGCCCGCGATCACAAAGGGAACCTCTGGAGCAGTGTTTAAAGTACTCTATTTTGAAGGTCTTGGTCATTTTATCATATTTTGAGCTATGGAGCTCGGATTTGGGCAATTTTGAAGAGGATTTTCATACTTCGAATTAGGATAAGTGTTCTTTACCCGGATTTAATTATATTCATGTTTCCATATTTGTTTTTATTATTAAATTAGTGATTTGAATTGCATAAAATGAGAATTTTTGTAAAAACTTTCAAAAATATAAAATGAGGATTTGAACGCCGATTTGATGCCGGAATTGGATAATCTTGGTATGGTTGGACTCGTATCGCAATGGGTGTTCGGATTTTGTGAGTTTTTTCGGGTTATGAGGTGCGAGCTGGGGGTTGACTTTTTAGTTTTCATTAAACATCGAAGCTTTATTTTCTGGAATTATTTTCTATGGTTTTTATTTATGATATTAAGTTATTTAGCTAGATTTGAGCCATCCGGGGATTGTTATACACAAGAAGATCATTTTAGAGTATTGATTTGGATTTTTTGAGGCATGTATCTAGCCTAACTTTGTGTGGGAGAACTTCCCCTTAGGATTTGTGTCGTTTTTGCTAATTTGTGTCGTGTGAAAGTCGTGTACGCGAGGTGACGAGTAAGTACTCAGGCTTATATGTGGAAATTGATCGGTTTAGACTCTTAGGCTTCTTTCATGTATTTATTTGGGATATTTAGCACATGTTATATCTTTTAATTGTCTTGTTTACTTTTGCATGATTTATTTAAAGTTGTTACGTGTCACATCATTTACTTGTCAGGTTTACTCTTCTATGTTTTATTTGAAGTTGTTACCTATTTTATCATTATGTGACTTCTTTTATTGTTGAGTTACTCTTAATTGAAGTTGTTGTTACATTATATCCTTTTTTTTGTCGGGTTATTCTCATGCATTTTGACGTAGTTTCTACTTTGTGCTTTCTCTTTCAATTGTTAGCCTATTTCATACGCTAGAATCTGAAGTTTGTCATTTCATGGAAATACCTTCATATTGAGTTTATCCTTAAGAAATTAATTGAAATTGAAGACATTGAAAATCATTGATCTATTTTAATTGATGTTGTGTTTAAATGGACTGTTTTTCATAGTTGAGTTACTTTCTCGTTCATTTTGTTGTTATTGAGATTCTATACACATTGTGTTTGAGCCGTGGGCTATTTGTTGTGGAAATATTGATATAGTTGGTTCTTTTGAAAAAGGTTATGGCCTATGGAAACTTGTGGTACGAGTCGATATGTCGTGTTGTTGTGGTGTAGCATATGTGAATTGTTGTGTGGATTCGTTATTTTTATGCGGAGTATAAGGGTGTAATCTCACCGTTGTTGTTATGCGTGGTATAAGGGTGGAATCTCACTGTTGTTGATTGTGCGGAATGATACGGGTGGCTATTGTGTTATTTTCCGGCGGAGCGATAAGGGTGGCTATTATGCATAGTGATACGGGTGGTTATCGAATCGGTTTAGACTCTTAGGCTTCTTTCATGTATTTATTTGGGATATTTAGCACATGTTATATCTTTTAATTGTCTTGTTTACTTTTTCATGTTTTATTTGAAGTTGTTACATGTCACATCCTTTACTTGTCAGGTTTACTCTTCTATGCTTTATTTGAAGTTGTTACCTCTTTTATCATTATGTGACTTCTTTTATTGTTGAGTTACTCTTAATTGAAATTGTTGTTACATTATGTCCTTTTTGTTGTCGGGTTATTCTCATGCATTTTGACGTAGTTTCTAGTTTGTGCTATCTCTTTCATTGTTAGCCTATTTCATATGCTAGTATCCGAAGTTTTCCATTTCATGGAAATACCTTCATATTGAGTTTATCATTAAGAAATTAATTAAAGTTGAAGTTATTGAAAATCATTGATCTATTTTAATTGATGTCGTGTTTAAATGGACTGTTTTTCATAGTTGAGTTACTTTCTCATTCGTTTTGTTGTTATTGAGATTCTATACACATTGTGTTTGAGCCGTGGGCTATTTAATTGAGGAAATATTGATATAGTTGGTTCTTTTGAAAAGGTTGTGGCCTATGGGAACTTGTGCTACGAGTGAATATGTCGTGTTGTTGTGGTGTAGCATATGTGAATTGTTGTGTGGATTAGTTATTGTTATGCAGAGTATAAGGGTGTAATCTCACCGTTGTTGTTATGCGGGGTATAAGGGTGGAATCTCACTGTTGTTGATTGTGCGGAGTGATACGGGTGGCTATTGTGTTATTTTTTGGCGGAGCGATAAGGGTGGCTATTATGTGGAGTGATACGGGTGGTTATCAGATCGGTTTAGACTCTTAGGCTTCTTTTATGTATTTATTTGGGGTGTTTATCACATGTTATATCTTTTAATTGTCTTGTTTACTTTTACATGCTTTATTTGAAGTTGTTACGTGTCACATCCTTTACTTGTCAGGTTTACTCTTCTATGCTTTATTTGAAGTTGTTACCTCTTTTATCATTATGTGACTTCTTTTATTGTTGAGTTACTCTTAATTGAAATTGTTGTTACATTATATCCTTTTTGTTGTCGGGTTATTCTCATGCATTTTGACGTAGTTGCTAGTTTGTGCTATCTCTTTCATTGTTAGCCTATTTCATACGCTAGAATCCGAAGTTTGCCATTTCACGAAAATACCTTCATATTGAGTTTATCCTTAAGAAATTAATTGAATTTGAAGTTATTGAAAATCATTGATCTATTTTAATTGATGTCGTGTTTAAATGGACTGTTTTTCATAGTTGAGTTACTTTCTCGTTCATTTTGTTGTTATTGAGATTCTATACACATTGTGTTTTAGCCATGGGCTATTTGTTGTGGAAATATTGATATAGTTGGTTCTTTTGAAAAGGTTGTGGCCTATGGGAACTTGTGGTACGAGTCGATATGTTGTGTTGTTGTTGTGTAGCATATGTGAATTGTTGTGTGGATTAGTTATTGTTATGCAGAGTATAAGGGTGTAATCTCATCGTTGTTGTTATGCGGGGTATAAGGATGACATCTCATTGTTGTTGATTGTGCGGAGTGATACGGGTGGGTATTGTGTTATTTTTTGGCAGAGCGATAAGGGTGGCTATTATGCGGAGTGATACGGGTGGTTATCAAAGTAATACGGGTGGCTAATGATATTTGCAGGGCAGAGCGATACGGGTGGCTATCGGAGATATAATGGTGGCAATGTCAGGGATGATGTGTGACTGCCTAGGGCATTTTGTTGGTGATATTCCTGTGATGGTGTGTTTTTCCTTGTGTATGTCACACATCTTACATGACATTTCGTGTAGCTTCGACTAGCTACTCGATGTCTTTGATATTACTTGTTGACTTGGGTTGTAATAGTACGCGCGCACAAGCATACACCATAGCATGCCACTTATCCTAGTTCAGGAGTATGAAACTTGACATTTATAGGGCATGCTCATGTATTCTTGTATTATCTACCTTCATCTTGATATTGAGCTTATGACCATGCCTGGCGAATTGTGATATTGAGCATGTGATTATGTCGGGAGGATTATGATTGTGAACATATGATCATGCCGGGCTGATTGAGATATTGGCACGTGAGTTGTCCGTGCGTTTGTGATTTGAAATGTAGGCACAAGGTACCATGAGCATATGATGGTGGGTTGAGACACGTGACTTGTGACTATGAGAGGTATCTCAAAGTAATTGCGTTGCGAAACTTGTGCTAGAACGTCTTAACTTAATTGGTAGCTCTTGTTTTCCTTATTTGGTTTCATGAATGGTACTTTCACGATGTTCTTATTACTTTACTGTTTATGTCTTATGTTGATTCTTTTTTCTGTTTACTGATTCTCGCTTCCATTATTAGCTTTATACTTCTGTACTGCACTGGTTATTTTGACAAGTAGGTGTCTTGACTATACCTCGTCACTACTTCACCGAGGTTAGTCTTGATACTTACTGGGTACTGATCGTGGTATACTCATACTACACTTCTGCACATTATTGTGTACAGCCAGGTATTGGAGATACCGGACTTGGGAAAAGTTAGCTTATTGATCGCGAGGATTCAAGGTAGATCTGCTTGGTTGTGGCAGTCCCTTGGAGTCATTTCCTTTCATTATACTGTCAGCTTGTTATTTGAACATTATTGTATTTCGATATTTGAAATCTTTCCATGTATTCAACTAGAGTTCGTGACTCTATATTACCTAGTCTTGGGAGGGTGTTAATATTATTGCATCATAGTCTTATTTCCTTTTCTTTTGCTATTCATAATAAACTTTGTTTAAAATTATCATTGTTAAACTGGCTTAATTATTGTAAGTAACCAGTTTACCTAGTCTTAGAGACTAGGTGCCATCACGATGCCTATGATGAGATTTTGGGTCGTGAAAATAAATAGGGAGTTCAATGCTCTCTCCTAACAAGAGCTAAGACCTAATACGAATACCACAAGAAAACAACTATGAGATTTCAAAGTTTAGTTTCTTCACTGGCTTCTGGTTCTATTTCAATTCTGAGTTCTTTCACATGCGACGAAGCAAAACCTTTGTTTGGTTTGCTTCTCAAAATGAGGTTAGTATACTTCGACCCCATCTTATTCTATTGTTTTATTCAAAATTATGAATACATTATTGTCTTTCTATTGACTGCTTTTGTTTATGATGTTTGTGATCAGTTTATGATTGTTTTTTCTCGCTCATAATAAATTGTTACTGATTTGGGATCGACATCTATGCTTTGATATTATGTGTCTCGAATCAATATTAATTGACTATTATGTGACTTTGATGACTATTATTCTGAATCAAACAGCCTATACAATTAAGCTCCTTAATATGCCTTAATAGTTTCCCATATTTGTTCAGACTTCAGATTTCTTTATTATTCTGCAGTGGCCTTCATGTCGATCATACTAATTCCGTAGTGTATTCTGTTGTTCTGTACTTGAGGTTATGTATTTGATGATTTTGACTAAAACAATCTAATCCTAAGGTTTCACTTAGTTGAAGTATGTCAGTTTAAATGTTTAAATTGCGTTCTTTCTTCACATGAGAGTTTGTTAATTCTGAAGCAGTCTCTGAGACATTACTGTGAAAGTCTTTGTATCTTTATATAATTGTTGATCACATTTGTGAGCCTCATTGCATAAAATGGTATCCTAGTTAACTAGGTTAACTCTAATGAACTCCTGGAACTATTCTTGTATGTATTCTATCATGATCAAGTTATCTCTTATGAATTAGGCTATAATCATATCTGTTGTGACCAGTCATTAACTATTATATCAGTAAGTTGAACAGAACTTCATCATGTTCAGATTATCACCCTCAATCTGTACAACTGAACTAAACATACTTAGTATAAAGTCTCCATTGTCCTGAATTTCTTAATGATGTTATTGACTTGATTCCATGATGTTTGAAACTCAATCCTGTTTGTAAAGTTATAACTTTTACCGGAGCATCTTATGTGTGCACTTGAATGAGAGTCTTGCATTCATCTTTGTTTCCCAATAGGCCTCCATTTGTTCCTCATGCTCATGCATGTGCACCCAGTATCATCAAAATTTGCTAAGTTATATGAGTATGTTGTAATCCACTATTGGAACTAATGAATGAATTTGACATTATCTGCTTTTCCTGAGTATTGAAATGTGCTTTAACCTTCAAATAAATTCAGTATGAATGTGAAACTTAGAGCTCTTTGAAAAGAAAGTAATCATGTCATATGCTTAGGGTAATATTAGCTTGTCAACTAGCACGAACACCTCTACTAAGGCTCTTAAGAGACCCCTAAATGAAGCTAGCAACTCATCATCTAATATAAGTCAAGACCTAGCTTATGGATGGCGCCTTCACCTCTTTTGAAACTCACATAGGGATATTGTACAATACTTCCTTAATATGTTCTCTGCTAAGTGCCCTTTTTGTATGCTCTTGTGATCTTGCACTCATTCTGGTTTTTCAATGCTTCTGTTTGTCCTTCATGATCTCACACATGTTCACACTATCTTGAAGCCTCACTAAGTTCTTTTAAAGGAATTAAACCTAGTCAACTCTCAGGAAAATCTCTTGTCGCTACTACTTACATATAACAGTTTGCTTGTTCTTAAAGAGATCAGTGTGAAGTTAACACTCTTAGAAAGAGGTGATCATGTAATCAATTTCAAAGATAATTAAGACTGATGGTTTGAGATTCTATTAAGATCTCTTAGGATTTCCATTTAAACTATAAATTTGCAGTCTTCTTGAAACTCTGATTGTAATTTTTATATCTCTGGTAGCATCTTTAAAGGCTCCAACTATGACTGTTTGTTTGAATCCTTGTTGATACTTTCAGAAGTTTCCATTAGTATTGTTAACCTATGTGTACCAAATGTCAAAACTTGAGTTAAACCAATGTAATATGTCTAATCAAGGGTGGTTAAGGCAGATGCATATGTGTTCATAAACTATTACAGACTTGAATTATGTACTCTTTCTCTATCCTTAAGATACTTGATCACATGCGTTTGTTCTTTAGTAGTAGCATCCCTGACTCTATGTGCGTTTGAAGCTTATTTATTTGATCATCATGTGTTAACCATCCACTTAATTTGAAAATATGGTTATGATAATGCAGACAAACTGTCTTGTAGTCTTACAATGTTTCTATTTTGGCCTCATGAAAAAGGCATACAATTCTGTGGTGTGAGATTGTTGTGGTGATAGTTTTTACAATGAAAGTGCCTCATTGGGACTTAAACCTATGGGTAAGAGTGAGTCGTTAATGGTTAGCGGTATTTCAGAGTAGAGTTTAGCTCTTGGTTGGGCTGCTCTCCCTGGCACAAGCATTTTCCTAAGCCTTGATACCCTTGGGAACTTTGAAGTATCAGGGGGTTCAAAGGCAGCTTTGACCTTGAGTGGAACTATATCCTTAACCTCTAATCCATTAATATTCATTACTCCTTTTAGGTTTAGTGTTTAATGAAAATGAAAGATTTTCGATATAAATTACTTCACTATATGTGAACCCACATTAGTATAACCTTTCATAATATTTAGTTACTGTTAGTTGTCACATTTTGTTCAAGTCCCTTACTTATATATTTCATGCATGGTTATAGAGTATTATATCTAATGACTTTATCTCTTTCTTTTGAACATGTAAACCAATTATACATGCTAAGTTATCAAAGAACTCAGACCCAAACCTCGCATCAGTTCATCTGAAAGTCTGGAGCTTATTGTTGTCTGTCCTTATTGATTGCTGGGCCTACCTCTTTCAGGCCCATACAAGAGTCACTCATCACCCCTTTACTGTTTCATTATATTTTCTTATTTATATTCTTTTACACGTGTATGACACTACTCTCATAATATTTTACTTAATATTTTACTTTATCTTTTGAATTACATAGACAACTTAGGCAAGTCTTAAAAGACATAGGGTTAAAAAGAAAATATTAGGTAGTAACTAATTCTCAATCCGTTGATCTTATGTCATTCACGCTATTAATCTGTTATGTTTTACTAACCTTTTATAAAGACTTTGAAACTGAATAATTTAGCAAAGACAACAGTCTTTTTTTCAAAAATCAGAAATGAATCACAAGAATGGCTTTCTAAAAAATAAAACTTTCTCTTTCAAGATTGACTTTCTAAGTTTTATGGTGCTATCTCAGGTAGATTTTAAGGGGTGCCTAACACCTTCCCCTTATAAGAATAAGAATCCTTACCCAAAATATCACCAGTTAGCATACTAATAAAGAACATGACTTTTAGTAATTAAATAGGTTCCCTAGTATACCTTTAAATATTAGGTGGTGACTCTCTTTTATCAACAACAGAGAAAGCACAAGTTGAATCTTGTTTTGACTCGTGCAAAATAGGGTGCAAAGTTAAGTGCTTGGGAAAGCTTAGTCACTATTACCCATATTCATTCTACCCGTCCTTAGCCTACATTACAGCCCTTAGAAGTCCTAGTTGATTTTAGACTGAGTAGGCCTACATTAGTAGAGATTTACTTAACTAGCAAGCCTATGGTACCTTTTGTGCGCATGTGAACTTATATGAGAGAGAGGGTGATTTCTTGTGTTGTTTGAAGTCCTTAAGTTATGTTCGAATTTTATTTGAGTGTGTGGACTATCTCTTTTTGTTTTGTGGTGAGGCCACATGTTTCATGATGTATAGGTGAATTTATTACGCTATTTAGCCATAGTAAGTAAGTTGGTCTCGAAGTAGTTATGTTAGGGAGTCAGTTTCTGAGGTTGAGATGTCCCAAATTTTGCCATTTGATTATTTTGAACCGTTCAATATTGTGCTTGGCATTTTTTGAACATGGGGAGGTAAGTTAAAAAAATTCATGTGCAAGAGGCTAATTGTTGGTATCAACAAAAGGCATTGGTGTACTTGAACTTAAATTGAAAGTGTGACTTAATTATGAGTTTGATGTGCTTAATTGAAATTTTTTGTAGTTGGGGCCTAAGAGATGAGCTTAGTTTTATTCGGTCTATTATAGGTTGATTTTACTGCTTGAGGACGAACAAATGTTTAAGCATGGGTTAGTGATGTTGGACATAATTTTATATGTTTTAATGTTACTTTACCCATATTTTAACCACTTTTTGGTACTACTTTATGGTGAATATGACTAAATTATATTAATTACTGATTTTTATACTAACTTAGTGGGGTGTGGTAGTTCAGGACTTTCAAATACAAAAATATACTTCGGTTAAAGGAACACAGTGTGCAAGATTTGCTTGGAACTTAGCATGCAAACTTGATAGTCAACAAACTTAGCAGTGAAGTCTTAAGAAAATCTCCTCCTTAGCATCCGCACCAGTGTGCATCAGAGTTGAGAGAATAGAGAATGGATGCGAAGCATCCACCCCAACATCCGCTGCTAGGAAGTTCAAGCTGAATTGGACGCGAAGCATCCAGCTTAGCATCAATCCGTGAAGGTGACTCGGAAAAGAAAAAAGAAAAGGAAAACTTTGGCCCACGAATTTGTACGCATATATAAGTTAAAAACACATCGTTTGGGTCATCTAACACACTTGGAAGCAGAGATAAAGCCATCATATAGTTTGGAGACTGTGGAATTCGTCTTAAGTTCTTATTTTTTCCCTTCTTTTATTGATTTTTATGTATTCTTTGGAATTACTTAAGAATTCTACCATGACTATGTGTGGCTAAACTCGTTTATTCAGGGGTTATGATTTTATAATGTTGATATTCGAATAATGATATTACAATTTAATTTATCATATTGGGTTGTTTATTCCTATCTTGAACCTAATTATTTAACTACCTAGTTAACATTGAAATAATATATATGAATCTTGAGTTGAACTTGAAAAAGGTAATTCTTGATTGCAAAACGATTGAATAGAGCGTGATTTTAGACCTAGTCATTGGGGAATTGATTTGCGAATACGGATAGAAATATACATATTTGTCGTGCTTAGCCAATTGTGCAGGTTAACAATGCGTTCTTTTTACCTCTAATCTCATAGAAATTTTGGGTTTAGAATAAACTGAATAGGCGAGTATAAGTTGTCAAACTTTTACAAGTATTATTGCCCTTCCAGGCTGATCATCACATCCCAATCTTGGGAGGTGTGACCGGAAACTGATGCCCGAAGGCCCGTGCGAACCGAAGCATGCTCATACATCTTTTTATTCATACAATCTGGGTCATTGAGGTCTCCAAGTAATAATCACCAAAATTAAAAAGTGTACAACTGATTAGTAAAAGAAACACTGCATTTTATACACGATCACCATTCACCAACATAATCATACCCAACCTTTGCATACAACCGAACACTAACCCAAGTCTGCAAGCCTCTAAGAGTACCAAAAGAAATATACGTTTGCACAAGTTGGTCGGGACAGGGCCTCACCGTACCCAAAATGATTAAGTCACATCACTTCAGTACCTATTGACCTTTGAACAGCTACTCCGAAGAAGTAGAGAGCAACAACCAACAACTGTACATGTGGGCATAAACACAACGCCCAAAAGAAAAAGGCGTCAGTACGAAAAATACACTGAGTATGTAAGGCTAAGGAAACAAGTAAATTAGTGACGTAACATATATAAGAGATATGATTGCATGATTTCAACCTGGGTACTGAATACAAGCCACCCGGGGCCTAAACTATGGAAGCCAAAACTTATAAAGATGTAACGTTACGAAGGGTTAGGTCACTTACTGAATCTATGCATTAAATACAATATAGAATTACTTAGCCCTTTGTTGGGGCATCTTACTTTATATCGTACCCGGGCCTCGTAGAGGACTCGATAAGATTTATTTCCTTTATCATATCATACCCGGCCTCATAGAGGTCTTGGTCGTACCTTGCCACATGAGGGCTCGGTAGTGTCTTATATCATATCATTTCGTACCCGGCTTCATAGGGAGGTCGGTCGTACCCGACCAAATAACGACTCGGTGGTACCCGGCTACACAAGGGTTAGGTAGTGTATCATATTGTATCTCTTCGTACTCAAATGATCAGTGGTTGTACAATAGGTGATGTACCCGGCCGTTTCTAGCCCGTCTCGGCAGAACTTCCTATGCTTGGTAACGGTATAATGAGAGAGAATGAGTCTCGTTACCCCTTTTATACCGTTACCAAGCATAGGAAGTTCTGCCGCTCCACATGCAAAGTGGGTCCCCCCGCCCAGTTGTAGCACCGGGTGATAGCTGGCGCAATCTTAATAAAATGTGTAGCTATCTCCTGCCCTTAACGCGTCGCCGACTGATTGGCCGCGCTAAAAGCCACACTTACCCAGCTTTATTTAGGTGTGGGATGTTATGCTAATAACCCAGATTAATTAATAAGCCGAGTTAATTGAAGAATTCAACGTCATTGTTATCCAACTATGACCCTAGAATATTAGTTCTGATTGAATTAAAATCGTCGTGCTAAGTATGCTAGTTAATTAATTCTTCTTTTAATCGCAACTCAAGTTGTAGAATTAATAAAACAAGAATCACCTAAAAATTATTATTGACTCGATAAATTAGAATTTACTTGATTTAGTTGATAAATTGATAATAAGTCCTTGTGAAAACGATAATCTCTCACTCTTTATTACTTGATTGACCGCGTATACTTGCGTGTGTGATTTAGGGCAACAAGTTTTTAGTGTTTATAAAAATTTCTTCCTTTTTTTAAAGCAACCACTAAGTTACGAAAGAGTACTACAACTAAGTTAAAATGACAAAGAAAATTACCCACACAACTCCCTACCCCATATTTAAAATTGTGCATCGCCTTAATGCACACCATAAATACTAAGAGAGTAAAAGAGGTTCCTAAGAAGCCTAAGGTCGAAGAAATAGTAGCTCACCGGGTATTCAGACTTGTCCCGAACATTAGTTTTACTTTTGCAACTAAAATTAGAAATAGAAAAAACATATACATATTTGGACCATTAAGGGGGTCACGTAAAAAAGTAGAATGAATAATATTCATAAAATCTTTGAATAGGTGTCCCTCTCCTCCTTGTAGCGGTGCTCCACTCCGCTCCTCTTTCTGCATTTCTTCCCAAACCCATCATATCTCCTCTTCTCTGTACACACACAGACACACACTGAGAGACCTAGAATAGACAGTAATGGGCGCATACAGAGCGGACGACGATTACGATTATTTATTCAAGGTGGTATTGATCGGCGATTCCGGCGTCGGTAAATCCAATCTCCTCTCCAGATTCACTCGCAACGAGTTCAGTCTCGAGTCAAAGTCAACGATCGGCGTTGAATTCGCCACTCGTAGCATTCGTGTAGATGATAAAGTGGTCAAGGCTCAGATTTGGGATACCGCCGGTCAAGAACGGTATCTCCATTTTTCATTTACTCAATTTCCTTTTTTACTGTATTCATTGAACTGTAAATATTTGAGATCTGGAATTCTGATACAAATTGCTTTGCTCAGTTGACGTTATATAACTTGTTAGGGTTTCGTTTTTGTTGCAAAATCAGATCTGATATGAACATTACTGAACGATAGATGGTGTTTGTATCAGAAAATGTTGGCATTTTTTGTTTCAAATTTATCATCAGTGAAGTTTATCTTTCCATTTCACTTCTTCATTAAAGGTTTTTGCTTTCATAGAGCCGAATTTGTTTTCACTCTTTGCGTTTGATAACACATTGAACTGTACAACCATGAGATTGTAAGAGTAAGAAGTGTAGAACTGCTCTGTGTGAATAATTTTTGGAGATTTTTTGTCTCACAGTGGTGGAAACTGGAACCAGGAATTTAAACAAGAGGGATTCAAAAATTGTCATACTTGAGATTTGAACCTAGGACCTAAAGTCATATTTTGAACCCCTTTTACCACTTTCTAGAACTTTTCCTTATGTCAAGGGGATTCAATAGCTTATGTATAACCAAAATAACTAGTTTTAGCGCTATTTTTTAAGTACATAATTGTTTTGCGAAGGAGGCTCAATTGAACCCCCTTCCTTCAAGCTAGCTCCATCCCTGAGATCTCATTCTCATAGGTAAAGCCACTGCCTTTTTTTCTTCTAGCACCAACAGGCTTTTCGTAATTTGAGGGTAAGAGAATTGGACAGATTGCTCTCAGAAAGCCAATGACTTTTTTTCCTTATTTCTCGTCCAGAACAAGCTAGCCTCCAATTGTTACTGAGACCATTCAGAAGTGAGTTGCATGCCCAGGCTAGTAAAGGAGTTCAAGCTCTTTTCCGGCTCTCCTTGAATCTCTCTTTTACTGTATTCCACCGCCTAATCATATAGTTTGATGGATTGCATGTGGTTTTCCTCAAACAAAAGAGCCAGGTGATCGTTTGAGTTTATAGATTACTGCCTACCCTACTCCAAGGGGATCGGTCTTCAAAATTAAGTTAGTCTTCACTTTTTTTAAAATCATGGATCTAAGATGAAATGTTCTTTCTTGATTTTGTTCATTAGGCTAACATTGATCTCTGAAATTCCGGCTGTTATTTTTCGTTCGTTTTGAAGTCTGAAATGAGATGTGGTCATGTTCTTGTTATAAATAAGTTTGATGTACTAGGGGCCTCTTTTCATTCCTTATTTTCTCCTATCTATTGTTGTAGTAGGTTTCCAGCCTTGATTGACCCATGTTTCTATAGCTTTTACAGTCTAAGGTCCTATAAATATTTTATGTTCATCTTGTTTTTTCCTGGTGCAATTTCCATGTTATTTTATATCTTACTTTCCAATATAGAAATGTTTTGATTCGATGTTTTGTATCATAATAATATCTCAATTTGTGCTCTTTGTTTTAGATATCGTGCAATCACAAGTGCCTACTATCGAGGAGCTGTCGGTGCATTGCTTGTCTATGATGTCACTCGTCATGTAACGTTTGAGAATGTAGAGAGATGGTTAAAAGAGCTCCGAGACCACACAGACTCTAGCATTGTCATAATGCTGGTGGGTAATAAGGCAGATTTGCGTCATTTGCGGGCTGTTTCAACTGAGGATGCCAAGGCGTTTGCTGAGAAGGAAAGTACGTTTTTCATGGAAACATCTGCGTTGGAGTCCATGAACGTGGACGATGCCTTCACAGAAGTGCTCACTCAAATACACCGCGTTGTTAGTAGGAAAGCTCTTGAAGTAGGAGATGACCCTGCAGCATTGCCGAAGGGGCAGACTATTAATGTTGGAGGGAAGGATGATGTTTCTGAAGTAAAGAAAGCCGGTTGCTGCTCTTCTTAGGACAAAGAGTAATACAAATGGTTGAAGAGGTTCTCTTTGTTTTGAGCGCAAAAATTGACATGGCAGTTGTACTTCTCCCTCTATATACTAGGAAGTAAGCACATGGATTGCTTATCAATGAGAGCTTTATTAACTGGACGACTAGGCATTACTGAATTGAGTGCAAACCCAAGATTGATTATCCAAGTGACTTCATAGCATTCTTTATCCTTGTCTCTATATTTTGGTCAATGATTATAGTATTAGCTTCTTGTGGACCTCCGAGATAGGGTATATTTGTTTGGAAAAGATTTGAACTGATACGTGTATGAACACATTTTATCCTGCCTTGTACTTGATTGTTTGATTAGTTATGGACTGACGAATATTTTCAATTTCTCAAGTTACAGAAAATATTAGTTCTCTCTCTCTCTCTGTTTGTGCTGATTTTGACTGATTGTCTTATTATTGCCCTTCTTTTGGAACAATATTTTGGTTTAGATTCAGTAATATTTACTGTGATGTGAGGTGTATGCCGAGGACGCTTTTCAGTCTTATACTTTTTTGGTAGATCTTGAAAATTTACCTTCGATGAAGGGAACTGATTAGCTCTTTAATTTGGGATTGCTCAAAAAATCATAAATACCAGTTTGAACCATCAACTCCATTTGCGTTATAAGCAGGTACTAAATTTTTTTATTAATCACCAAGAGAATTACAAAACTTCAGCTTGGCCACAACCCGGTCTGCTGTCTTCTCTAATCAAGCTCAAAAACAAGCAAAACCTGCTAATAATACTTGCCTTAATGGAATTAAGAAGCCCACCTCGTAGGG
>ML327334.1:0-36384 GCA_005239505.1 Nicotiana paniculata
GAAAAGGACCACAGGGAAGGAATAATCAAGTGCTCGAGATCTCATTCTTCAAAGCTCAAACACGTGGGGGACTATACAATATGGAAGGCTAAGACGAAGCAAAGAAGATTATCAAAAAGTCAAAAGCTCGAGCCTGAAGACCCATCTACCCAACGAGACAAGTGATACGAGCAGAATCGAAAGAGATCAAAAAGAGTCATCCAAATACAAATCCTAATGCAAAAATGCAAAAAACCTTCAAACATGTTCAGGTTGAAAGGAAAAATATTAGTCACGAGGAAGAAATGTANATTATGATTAAAAATAGTTACGAAAACTTTGTACTCATATAGAAACTGTTATCAAATAAAACAGTTACGAATAAGAAAACATTTCCCTCGTACTTATTAAAAATTTGTTTCCAACAAATATAGTTGTGGGTAGAAACCCCAAACTTTATAAAAACGGTTCCTAGTGAAAAATAATTGTTCCCTTGTATCAATATCAAAAAACTGTTATCTATGAAAAACAGTTACGAAATACAAGTGTATATCAAATCTGTTAAACAAAAACGGTTGCAACATGAGTTTTAGACGATAATCAAACACAAATAGAATGTTGTGGAAGTTCAAAGAAAAAAAAATATTTCTTGGAAACATCCTTAAACATGTGTAAGATTCCTATCACTCTATTGCATTATCATGAAGTTGAAATGTCTTCTTCATGACAATCATAAAGGGCTCTCTTTCATAAATGAAGTTTACTACAAAAAGGCTCACAAACACCGTACCTACTATGAAAAGGTACGAGTGATTACAGCATCTTCATGCAAAAATTCAGAGGTAAAAACAAAAACCTCGAAAAATAAAGCATGAAAAAGACTTAAAGAGTGAAACAGAAACTCAACGGAAAGCAAAAGCCATACTAGCATTAATATATAAAACGGCTAAGAAAAAACTAAGTATTAACTTATACTTAGCCATATAGAATTTTTATACATTGAAGTGCCCCTAAGTTGTCATTTTGGGACTTTAAATAGATCAAAATTTACCCCCGATGTGACTGCGGGTAACCACCAATTGAGACAAAGAAAAAAAAAGGGTAAACCAACTAAACTTCTTCAGGAGGGGGGTTGACTTCACTGGCAGAAGGAGCGGGAGCAACTAGGGATGAAGACGCACGAGCAGCTAGAGTCTCACCATCAGGTGAAGAGAGGTTATTACCTTGTTGAGCCTTCTCCATGGCTTCCTTAGTTTTAGCTATTTCAGCACTAATGTCGAAACCCTCTTGACTCATTTCCGTCAATGTGTCAAGGCGAGAATTCATATACGCCCAGCTCACATCAACATCAACCACCCCTTCAAGATCTTCATAATCCCTTGCACTTGAAGCTCAGCTCTCTATCCGTCCTTCTCCGCTTCAGCAGCTTCATGGGCGGCCCTTAACGGTACAATCGACTCCTCGAGAGTTTGAACTTTATCTAAAGCCTTACGAAGGTCCTCTTGAGTACGAGTGAGTGATTGCACGAGCTCTCCTGAGTATTCCTCCTTCTGCCCCAACAAGTTTTTCAAGTCTCTAGTCTCTTCTGAGGCACGGGACAACTGCTCAGCAAATGAGGACTCCAGAACACTCTTGTCTTTATCAGCCTGACTGGAAGAAGCATTCTCTACTTCTAGTTCTGCCACCATGAGCCTCATCTGCCGCTTCAAGGTACTCCTTTCCTCTTCTAAGGCATCCATGTCAATCCTTAGGCTATCACACTGTGCTTTCCAATTATCAACATCAGCCTGCAACTCTTTTTTCTCCTGATCCGTATTTGAGATCCTCTGCATAAGCTCCATGCCTATAAGATTAATCTACAAAAAATAAACCAATCAGATATGATAAATTTCATATACGAAAATGAAAGAGGATAACCTGCATCATACCTTCAAAGAGGTATGCACAACTTCACTCGCCCATGTAACAGCACTATGGCTGGCTAGCTTGGCTTTCTTGGGACCTATCAAAGGCTTGAGCCACACTTCGGGCTCACTCGTTTTCTTGAAAAGATTCCCCTCTGCTAGAACCTCTATTACCACCTGCCGCATCTCTCTGCTGGAAGACCCTACTTCCCTAGCGGAAGGCATGGAAGCAGGCAGAGATGAAGCAGTAACAACCACGGAGGGTTGAGGTGCTGGAGAAGCCACGGGAAAAGCAGCAGGCACGGAGGGTTGAAGAGTTGAGGAAGCCACGGGCAAAGCAATAGTAGAATCCGTAATAGCCAAATGAGCAGATGAGACAGCTTCTCTTAAAGAAGCAGGAAAGACAGCAGCCAAAGGGACATCGCCAGGAGCAAGGTCAAAACCTTCCTGGAATAGGTAGTCCACAGACTTAAGAATGGAGGAATGTGAAACATCTTCAAAGGTAGAGGGCTCAACCACAGACACGGAAGGAAAGGTCATGGGTGTAAACTAATCATCTGAAATCACCCGCCTTCTTTGTGGCCTGTGTACTAAAGAACCCTCTTCTTCTTCTTCTACGGAATGAGACTCACCAATATTCCTCCTCGAGGAAGACAAACCAACAATAATCTCTTAGGACTGAGCCAAAGACACCTTCGGATAGATGAAGCAGACACCCCACGAGCGGAGAACCCTATCAAAAGGGAAAAGGTTAAGCGACAAAGAAAGAAGAGACTCGAGTAAGGAAAAAAACAAGAACAAAAGCGTCACTTACCGTGGGTCTTTACATGCCAACCATACCTCCCAGCGAGGTACTTCCAAGATCTCTCTTCTAAAGGAGCAACAGACAATAATTTTTCTACCCAATCACGGATACCGGAGACATTCTCAACAGTATCCATGATTACTGAGAGAAGAAAAAATAGATACGGTGTTAGTAAAACATCTCAAGTCAGAACGAGGAAAGGTAAATAGATGTGAGCTAAAGCATACTCACGTTCACGATTCCACTTCTCAGGGAAGGGAATATTTTCTTCACCCACTAAACCAATAGTGGGTACAACAACATACTGGAGGTACCAACCCCTATCCTTATCATCTCCAGGGGTTACCGGCACTTTTTTGCTCCTAGCAGTCAGAGTAAAAACCCCTTCACGAAACAAGGTATGAGAGTAGAGATGAATAAGATGGTTGAAAGTAAAAAGAACCGAGGCTAAAGAAGCTAAACTCTTAAGACATGAGATAACTCGCCACACAAGCGGACCAACTTGTCCTAACTAGATATTGAAGAAACGACAGAATTCAATTATGACTGGGTCAATGGGAGGTCTAAACCCTAGAGTAAAAGGGTACGTATAAAAAAAAGAATATCCCGTCTTGTAAGAAGTTATTATTTGATTACTATTCAGAATGTAGACAGGGAAATCAGGCCTCCAAAAACACTCCCTACGAACAGGGAAATTTGACCCTCAGTTATAAGGGTTGGATACCTTTTAACACTCTCAAGGGAAGAAGATTGGTCTACAAGAACTTGATTATCTCTAGCCAAGACAAACTCAGCAGGAACAATTTCATCAACTCCAGGTTCACGAAGGCGTTCACCTCTACCTCTAGACAAAGACCGAGAAGCCCTAAACCTCGGAGAAACTAGAGACCTAGCGGAAGGAGGGGGAACTATCTGAGAAGAAGAGGAGCCTCTCGAAGGAGTGGATCCTAGACTCCTAAGTCTACCACCACTCTGACTCCTAGTCGGAGCAGAAAATGGAGTTAAATTTTCAATATCTATTACTCCCTGAGGTTGATGTGAAGAAGACATGTTTACAAAGGCAAGAAGAAAGTTCTTTACAAAAGACAAAGTTAGAGAGTGTTTTGTAGAAGCAAAGAAAAGAAGAGAGGTATTTATACTTGAGGACAAGCGTCAAACATGGAAAAAAAGAAAAATAATGATGAAAAGTCATAATTGAAGATGTCACTTCGGGACTGACACAGCCACAAAAGGCCCTAAAAGGTGCCGAGTAAATGCAGAACCAATCTGAGAAGGACACGTGGTATGAGAATTAAATGGAAGTGATGAACGACGCCTATGGTTCAGAGAAGGATACAATGTTTCGAGGAAAAGCGGCAGCAAAATATTCCTGCCATAAATGAGTATCCACTTACCATATATTAATCGATAAATATATGGTAAGTGGGGGGACTATCTGTATTGGTAAAAAAAAAAATTTCACACGTAAGCCTTGTCTTGACAACTCAGCCAGTTATGTTGACACAGGAGAACGCGACATCTGGATGTGATTCTTTGAAGAGGTACTGTACAAAGAGGCACGATTCAATAAACCCTCGAGCTCATCAGCCACGGGAAATTCAACCTGATCAAGACAGGGAAGAGACACGGTCAAAATGAATTTGGACAAAGCTACGGGCAGATTCAAGAACCACAATTGATTACTCGTACGTTATGTAACCGTACCCCAATTACCGTTATCCTTTGTAACGCCCCATTAATATCATAATTAGTCATTAATGGGCAATCATAGCAAGAGTTGTGCGTTATATCAAGGAATCTCCTATATAAGGGAGGGGAATACAGGTTGTAAAGGTATCTGATTCTTGAATACAATCTATTTTGCTTTTTTATATTTTTGCAACATTGTCTATTATTCATTTTTTCTCTATTTCCTTGATTATCAGTAACCCGTGTTCATCCTAGAAATATATTTAGTCAAAGGATCTAATTCTTTGGTTAAACAAGTATGCCAGTATTCGGTTATTCAGTTACTAGATCTCTAATTTTCAGTGTATCCACATTCTGATGACTTGTGAGTATAGTGATGCCTATTGGTGCTAAAAGAAAATGTAAGTAACAGTGGTTATAGCAAAATCTTTTCATGTTTTAGGCCCGGATTAATACCCAAGACTCACTGGATGGTGCATAAAGTGATTTATCAGATGATGGTACACTCTAAAGGATAAGTTTGTGCGTGGTAGTGTATTCGTATGTGTTTTACCTCCCAGAAAAACTTCATTTAATTCTTGGAAATAGAGCCACATGTTGGATGATAGTTTAGATGTCAGACCCTATGGTGTGACAGGCTAAGAATTTAACTGCAGTGGGCACAAAATTGATCACTCAAGTTTTAGGCAGAAAAGTGCCTAAGGGAAAAATACTTAGTAGTCAGAAACATTTTTATTACCAAAGATGTGTTTTCGTATAACTCATGCATATGAGTAGAAGATATGATGTATGAAATGAGAACCAAGAGCATCCAATAATTAATTTCATGGAATAATTTTAAGTTGTTCATATTTTATTCAAATCAGAACTAGAAGTACCACATTAGTAGGTTACTACAAGAAGCAACTATTGATGTAAGAGAAAAGATATGGCAATTCCCCGTTAGGTTATGTGACTAAGTGTTTACCCCATATGTTTACAGTATGATATGATTTTGAATTGTATAGAAATTTTAGGGTTGGATATTCCAATTTTGTATAAGATAGATGAAATTCCCCTAAGTGTGAACCATGTACATAGGAAAAAAAATTGAATGGTACGCGACTGTAGAATAGGATCAGATGGTGAGGAAAGTTAGGAATAACCTTATGTTTTACTTTAGTCATTCAAAGTATAACAAGAAAATATGATACTAGCAGATGGTTAGTAGAAGGATAGTAATTAAGTTTTGAGTAGATACAGTAAATTAGCAATTTCAGTATAGCTAGTAGAGGCACAATTTGATTTACTTATCCAATTTAACACTTGCCATAAGGTTATGCTCCAGTGGGAAATGATCCATGTAACGACCCGACCGGTCATTTTGATCTCTAGTGCATTGTTCGACGGTTTAAAGCCTTGAGTAATTTCATTTCAGGTATTACGACTTGTACGTGTGGTCGAAATTTAAATTTAGGAAGTTCAGAGTTGATTCCGAGGGAAAATTCTCATTTCGGAAGCTTTAAGTTGGAAGAGTTGACTAAGGTTTGACTTTTGAGTAAACAAACTCAGAATCGAGATTGAAGGTTCCAATAAGTTTGTATGATGACTTCAAACTTGGGCGTATATTCGGGTTGAGTATTAGATCACTCGGGAGTATTTCGGCGCTTATTATGGAAAGTTGTCATTTTGAAGGTTTAAGAATTTCTTAAGTTTGGTTTGAGGTGTACTTTGGTGTTATCAATGCCCATTTGGGATTTCGAGCTTTGGAATAGGTTCGTATTATGGTTTTATGACTTGTGCACAAAGTTTGGCGTCATTCCGAAATGTTTTGATATGATTTGGACGCAATTGTCGAAGTTAGAAAGTTTAAAGAGATTTCGATCGCCTATTCATAGTTTTGATGTTGTTTGGTATGATCTGAGGCCTCGGGCAAGTTTGTGTCATGTTATGGAATTGGTTTATGTGATTAGATAGGGTCCTGGGGGCTTTGGGTGTGTTTCGGGGTGGTTCCGGGCCAATTTTAGTTGAGCTGTTGTTGCTGGTCTGCTGGTGGTGGTGTTGTCCTTCGGGAATGCGAAGGGCCTCACGTGTTCGCGAAGAAGGAAGTTTGGACTGGGATCTTTTGTTTTGTGCGTCCGCAATTGGGCACACGCGTTCGCGAAGAGCTGGTTGGCAAAGCTTCGCATTCGCGTAGATGAAACCGGAGGGGGGGGGGGAGCAGGTTGTGCTTCGTGAACGCGTGGGGTTTTGCACGATCGCAAAGAAGGAATTCTGGGCCTGATTTTGCTGATTCGTGAACGCGAGGGCAGTTCCGCATTCGTGATGAGGGTCACCAGGGCAGTGTACAAGTTGCAAGAAACATGTGTTGGCTCATTTTATCTCAAATTTCCATTGGAGCTGAGCTTGTGGCGATTTTTGAAGGAGCTTTTTCGTCATCCTCCACTAGGTAAGTGATTCCTTCATATTTTTAGTTAAATACATGAATTATATATGGATTTGAACATGAAAATTGGTGGAAATTGTGAGATTTTAAAGAAAACCTAGAAATTGGTATTTTTGATTTTGACCACGAAATTGGGCATGGAATTGGGAATAAATTATATATTTGAGTTTGTGGTGCTATGGGTAATGATTTTCTTCAAAAAATTTTGGAATCGGGGCATGCGGGCCCGACGGTGACTTTATCGCCTTTTTGAGCGGAGTTGGGAATTTTTATAAATTAATTTATAATGAGTATTAAAGTATAAATTTATGGATTTTCTCATTGATTGACTAGTTCTGGAGCGACGGACATCGGTTTGGGGTGTTAGAGTGGCGTTGGAGCTGGTTATGGAACTTCAAAGTGAGGTAAGTTTCTTTTCTAACCTTGTGAGGGGAAACTACCCCTAGGTGATATTAAGTGTTATGTGCTACTAGATGTGGGTGCTATGTACGCACGAGGTGATGAGAGTCCGTACGCAGCTAAAGCATGTTTATATCCGGGTAGACATAGGATTTTATCATAAAATATTGAATTACTTTAACTTATTCTGATGACTTAATTAATTGAAAATATGATTGGACTTGATTTAGAAATTTAATACTGTCATGACCCCAAATCTAAGCCAGTCGTGATGGCGCCTATCGTGGAACTAGGCCAGCCAAAACTACACTCAAATCATAATAAGCTTCCATTTACATCTTTACTATACTGATAACCCATAAAGGTTTCCTTTAAATATCTATAAAACAGTTAAAGCTATACCGAATATTAAATACAACCCTCGAGATCCCGGAGTCACTGGTCATGAGCATCTACATAGAAATATACAACTCAAAAAAAAAAATTCTATATTAGTAAGCAGGAGAGAGAGAAAGACTGCGGACGCATGCAGCCACCTCGCAAACCTCTGAGAAATCTCTGGAACAGATACACAGTTCACCCTGCCCTAACACCTGGATCTGCACACAATGTGCAGGGAATAAAGTGAGTACACCAACTCAGTAGTAATGAAAATAAATCAGGTTTGAGCAGCAAGAAACACATAAAAATCAATTCATCAATTCACAATAAGCACACCCTTTCTTTCCAACACTGTATACGTTAAATCATCACGCTTAAAAGCCAATTTCAGTAAAAATCATTTGGAAATATACTTGCCAATAGTTTCAACATAACTTTCAAGAAGTTTAGTGTAAAAATACTGAAAATCATAAAAAGGCCCCTCGGGCAAAACATATTTCATAAGTTTAGAGTGAAAGTGATAAAATCATAAGTAGCCCCTAGGGCAAACATGTATCATTGTCAGCCCCTCGGGTATGCCTCACAGTCACTCATAATCAGCCCCTCGGGCATACATCACAATAACTCATAATCATCCCCTCGGGCATACCTCACAGTCACTCATGCCTCCCAATCACTCGTCACTCGGCACTTGGCACTTGGCACTCAGCACTCGACACTTAGTGCGCTCATTGGGGGTGTGTACAGACTTCGAAGGGGCTCCTTCATCCCAAGCGCTAATATCAAGCCACCTCGTGGCGTATCATATCCTCACAATCAGGCTCTCGACCTCACTCAGTAGAACCTCTCAAAATCCCCTCGGGCGTATCAGTAAAACGGGGTACTCGACCCAAAACATCATTTTTAAATCTCAAAGTAGTGTAAATCAGGCGGAGTTTCGAAAACAGTAAGCACAATGTGGCTGAGTGAAATCATCAATAAACAGTGAGGAACTAATAGTAAAAAGCCCCCAAGGGGTCTAAACAAGTCGGCACGAGGCCTCAACATGGCTTACAACCCAAATATTTCAATAATCTTTAGAACACAATTTAACATATGATTTAGAGTAAAATACGCAACTCAATAGTTGCCGCGGGGAGGACCAAGTCCAATCCAAAAATCAGTGCGCGCCACATACTCGTCATCCGACATGTGCGCCATTCTAAAAGCAGTGAGAAATATGATGTCCGGGGTTTTCATGCCCTCAGGACAAGATTTATAACCATTACTTATCTCTACCGGGCCACAATACTAGTCCTCTATGCTCTTGCCCCTCAAATTAACATCATTAATATATACTAAAGGAACACAACCCAATCGAAAACTATCAATTTACACAAAATTCTTGAAATTCGGCCAAACCCGAGCCCCGGGTCCACGTCTCGGAATCCGGTAAAATTTACATCACAAGAACCCTTATCCTCCCACGAGTCCGTACATACCAAGAACATCAAAATCGAACCACAATTGCCCACTAAAATTTCCAAAAGAAATTTCAAAATCTTTCCTCCCATTTTTCCAACCTTTTCCTCTACTTAAATCCTTCAATTCACAAGCCTAATCCGAACAAAATAGCATAGAAACGACTTTAATAACCCGGGAACTTACCTCCACTGAAGACCCACGAATTCTCTCTTCAAATTGCCTTCAAATGACTCCAACTGCATGGCAAAATGGTGAAAAGAATAAAATTTCACGGAGGCTTCTTTTATATTATTCCGCCCAGCAATTTCACACCTGCGGTCCCAGGTGCGCACCTGATAAATCCCATTAACGGACCAATTCTCGCACCTGCGGCCACTTCTCCGCACCTGCGGCTTCGCAGGTGCGGCCAACTCTTCGCACCTGCAAATTTTCTCCTGCCTAGCCTCCTTTCGCACCTGCACATGGCCTTTTGCACCTGCGACATCGCACCTGCGGCTACCCATTCGCAGGTGCGGCCAATCAGAAACTTACACCAGCAGCCATTTGCTGCAATTTTTCCAAGTTCAAAACTTCGACAACAACCCGAAATCAATCCCGAGCCCCTCGGGGACCCAAATAAACATACCAACACACCCCATATCATTATTCAAATTTAGTCGAGCCCTTGAAACACCAAAAACAACATGAAAACACCAAAATTACATCAAATTCAAGCCTATGAACTTTGAAACTTGTAAATTTCGCCAACGACGCTGAAACCAACCAAAACACCTCCGATTGACTTGAAATTATGCACACATATCCAAAATGACATTACGGACCTATTTCAACTTCCAGAATTCCATTCCGACCCCGATAGCCTATTTTCCACTGCCGACCGGAAATCACCAAAAACTAACTTTCGCCAATTCAAGTCTAATTTTACACCGGAAATCAAAACTTCATTCCGAACACACTTTTAAGTCCCAAATCACCTAACGAAGCTATCCGAGCCATAAAATCCACATTCCTAGGTCGTTCACCAATAAGTCAATTCTCAGTTGACTTTCTCAACTATTAGGCTACCTTGAGAGACTTAATGCCTCAATTCTCACCATGACCACTCTGAACCCGAACCAACCGACCCAACACACATAAATGAAGTTGAACCACATAAAATGAAGCAGAAACGGGGGAAACGGGGCTAAACTCTCGAAATGAACGTCGGGTCGTTACAAATACGTCTTAGGCCCAGCCTTATTACTTTAGTTGTTGGCAAGAAAATTGAGAAACAGTAAAGGTTATATTCACTTTGTGCTCATGTACTATATTGTAAACCCGTGTCTTGTAATTCAGTAACTTCCTTCCTTTCTTGAGGAGAGGGTCGTACGCTTCGGTAGTATATAGATGCATCTATGGTTCGTGTTGCTCGACCCTCAGCAGTGTACACATTATTCTGGATAGGGCGGAACGACCTCGGCGAAATCGTGTGTTATTTCTAGTAGATCGAATATTCACAAGATAAACCTTCCACTGATGCCCGGAATCTATGGTATTTCTTACTTGATTAGCATTGACACTAGGCATTTTTTGAGATATTAAGGTAGGATATAAGATCGAGAAATTTGTGCTTTAAAGGCAATAATTGGAACATTATGAAATTTTCAAATTTCTCCCCTATTGTTGCGCACTTCATATTTGTTATGAATTATTGTATTATTTATTATTTGGACCTCTAATAAGTGTCGATGTAGACTCCTCGTCACTACTTCTCTAGGGTTAGGCTAGATACTTACTGGATATGCATTGATTTACGTACTCATGCTGCACTTCAACACTGAATGTGCAGGATTTGACAGGCCATTTGATGATTATTTTGGCGCGTAGGCGTATTTGTTAAGGAGACTTGATGTGAGCTGCAATTCAGGCTACGCACCGCAGCCCACCAAGTCCCTATTGTACCATTTATTTTATCCTGACTTATTTACATTCTGGGGAGATCTTGTATTATTGTTGTATTCTTTAGAAAAATGCCCATGCACTTGTGACACCTGGTTTTGGGGGTTCTTATGGGTTGTTCATTATTTTAATTGCATATTTATTATCATTTTACCCTGACAGTTCTATTTTTATACCCTTAAATTATTGAAGATTATGATTTCGTGAGTAAATAAATGGATAAATCAATGTTGGCATGTCAGACATCTGCGTTAGGCGCCATCACGGCCTATAGTGGATTTTGGGTCCTGACAGTCCATCTATCACTTGTCTTGCTCACATGCCATGAAGTGCTTTCAACATACAGGTTTCGCGGCAACGAGGTACGTTGATAAAGAATATAGTGTTGTTGCATAATTAAACACCTATAATGGACAGTTGCAACCAGTGGGTGCTAAGAATTATTGGCCGCCGAAACCACTTAAAATGGTGTGTAACAAGGATTATGTGACTCAACGACAAGTGAAAGAACGTGCATACGGAACCAAATGGATGTTGGTGATACCATTTATGCGCATAAATGTGGAATTTGTTCCCAAGTAGGAAACGACCATCGTAAATGTCCTTCAACTGGTTTGGGTAGCGGTGGTAATTCAGCTCTCGGTGGAAGTTCATCCAATGTGCCCAATTATCAAGGATACACATAGTGTTTTGTTGTAGTAATTTGTTGTAATAAATGTATGTAAATGTTCAGCTTGCAAAATGTATGAAATAAAATTATGTTTCCAGTGGGGTTAAATCTAATTGATATTTCACATTAATACTTCAGTACAACAATTTAACATACACCCCAAGGAAAAAAACAATTGGCATTCTCCATTAGCGTCGTTGTCTAGCAGTCTTTCATTGTCACTATCTTCATCTTCTACGTCAACATCGTGTACGCACCCTTCGGGACCGATGGCATCATAATTTAGGCCCCAGTTGACAAATATTTCTCGTATTTCATCGCTATCATCAGTAACACCACTTTCTTGATTTCTACATTAATATGGGACTCCTACGTCCAACGTCTATGGTAGAAACTTAGAATAATCATTGTCTCTATGCAATTTTTCATTTTCTAATAGATCCCAATACTGATCCTCGTTTCTTCAAGGTAGTTAAGATCATCCATTGCATGATGAACAGCTGGTACCTTTTCCATATCCAGAATCTCATTCACCAAATGCTGAATCACTTCTGGTTCATCTTTGTGTGTGTTTGTTTGGAAGATTGCAGACAATGCTTGTCGCACAACAAGCCCATGCCAACGACATAATACTTCATAATCACATCATTTTCAGTAAAGGGGAACTCGTTGTAGTTTTTCACCCCAAATTCGCATACCTACAGGCTTTGTAGAATGTACTTCGCCCTCAATAATGTGCCCTGCAACTTTAAGATAAGTGTGTATATTGATAAGCTCATTTTCCAAGTGACGTAGAACACCATACCATTTGTCCTCAACCAAATCAGTACAATAACCTAGCATATTTTTTTCAAGGTAGGGATTGATAATGTTAAGACGTGTTCCATGGGGATCTGTTGAACTACCTTCACCATTTTGCCTCTTCTTGAACCACTTATTAAATGTTAGTGGCATTTTTGAAATGGATGTTGTAATGTTTCTTCAAATGGTCTTTGAATACAGATCTCTTGGTTCAATTTAAGAAGTTGTCTTATACCCTAAATATTCATAGCGCATCACCAATATGCGTTATGTGTATTGTCTTTTCAACCTGAAAAAGCTGACGTTCTGAAAAAAGTTGTTGTGTACCCTAAAGAATCATTATCATGCAAAACATAGCGCGCCACCAATATGCGTTATGTGTATTGTCTTGTCGGCCTGGAAAAGCTGTCGTTCTAGAAAAGTTGTCATGTACCCTAAAGAATCATTATCAGGCGAAACATAGTGTGCCACCAATATACATTATGTGTATTAGCTGCCTATAAAAGCCTAGCACATTTTAGTTATTATTTGCACTTAACGAAACAAATAGAAAAACTTTCCATTAATTTTTCATTTTTCTTCATTACAAAATGTCTTGACACAATGACGTACCAAGGCGTTATTGTGGCAAACGAGCGATTTTGAAGTCTTGTTGGTCAAATTGCAATCTGAGGCGTAGACGCTAGATCTGTCAACAACTTGTAAGTTATTATTTTGGAAAAAATATTTGTTAATATTATTTATATAATATGTTAATTAACTGTGTTGTGTTATAATCTCCATTGGTAGGACAAAAATCAATGTGGATTTCAAGAATGGTATGATGAACCCATTAACTATGAATACTACAAATCATGTTTGCACTATGTTTGGAATATGACCGGTGAATACGAACTCCAGATCTTTAAACTACAACAACAACTTACGGCAGTGAAGGAGAAACTAAAAGAGACAGAAGAAGAAAAAAATAGGTCAGAAGGGAAATTTAAGTGGTTGAAGCACAGAATAATGGGCGATAATGACTAAACAAACACATGGATGTGTTGAGTATAGTATTTTATCTTTATGATCCATAACTCAGTCAGCACCCACTATGCACATCTCGTGTCGGACGATCATCAGCATCCGTCGATGGACTTAGGGGATCATGAAAATACTGATCCCACTCTTGTCGCGTAATGGCCGTGCTTGCGATCAACAATGGAGCTGATGGGGTCACCTGCAAAGTCCCTAGCGACAGTTGCAGGCTGAATGACGGCATATCATGAGGTGCATCGTGTGGCTCAAGGTAATCACCCGGCTGATCCTCTCTAATATCTTCAACAAGTGCCTCAACGCCCCCTTGATGGGGACCCCGTCCTTGCTGACCACCACGACCTTGAGGGACACCCCTTCCTCTCTGGCCAGGCCTACCACATCTACCACGTTCAGGATCCACTGGTGGCCCTTGATGGTACTCCTCTGGCAGCACATAAGCAGCCTCGTATCCTAATCGCTCATCATCTCGGGCACGACTCAATGTTCGGGAAGCCAGAGATATAACCTGCCGACCATACTCGTGCAAAGATGAAATTCCCTCGCTAATAGCAGCATCTGCAGTCCCAACTGATAGAAAAGATGTAAACCAATATCCTGCATAACATGTAAAACATTAATTACTGAAGGATATGTTAATGTTATAAGTAAGTATAACAAATAACATACCACTTCCTCGTGCCTCCTGACGAATGGAATGTACCGACCCCCAGTGCGATGAACGAGATTCCCGATGAAAAGTCGGATAATGCTGCGATACCAGCCCATATACTCATGCTCACCATCTGTACGCTCAAGTGGAGGGAGGGTGGCGGAATCTAGCCAACCTATGGTCCCAAATCTCAATCTGGGCCTCAAGCCAGGCCTCGTATGTCTGGTCAGCCCTGGAACGATCATCCCGCCGATAATTTTTCCAAAGCCAAGGGGACGGAGTAGGTACAAGTTGTGGTCGACCAAACTGGAAAAGGTGTCACGACCCAATTTTCCCTTCATTAGGTATCGTGATGGCACCTAGTCTTAGGGACTAGGTAAGCCTAACCTTTTATGAATAACAACAACAATTAAACAAAAGTCTAATAGTTTCGATATGGAAACCTTTACATAATTTCACAATTTCCCAAAACTGGTAGTACAATCATAAGCTCTACAGAGTTTTCTACAACTTCTAGATACAACTGTTTAGAAATAAGTAAAAACAAATAGTGTAAGAACAAAATATGACGGTGACTCCGAAACCCGCGAATGCTGTAGCGATTTTACCTTGAGTCTCTACAACAGCAACCGCGCTGCCAGCTATCGATCGACCGGCTACGCAAAAACCTAGGATCTGCACAAAAAAATGTGCAGAAGTGTAGTATGAGCACACCACAGCGGTGCCCGATAAGTATCAAGACTAACCTCGGTGAAGTAGTGACGAGGACTAGTCCAGACACCTATCGGTCTAATAACTGAACAAGTAATGTATAGAGCGACGGAATATGACATCTACATAAAGACTACACAATATGGCTAACAACCCAGTAAAAATTCAATAAGGAAAGGAATAACATGTATCAGCGGAAAAGCTGTAAAAAAATCACACGAAGCATAAATGGAACACAACCTAAATCCGAATACAACCATACAACAAAGACAAGTAATAACTCAGCAATTTCAACTAACTTCACATCAAGTTCTTAGTCATCTCCACGAGGTACCGAACCTTAGACAAATCACAACTCACGAGTCCCACTATACGAACCCTAACATCGGCATCTTGTGCTCTCATTTCAGCTAATAACTGCACGGACGACTCATATGCCAATTGGAATCATTCCCACATATAAAGCAAGTACAACAAGGGTATCTACACTCAACAATAACAAGGAAAACCTTGATCCGACAATAATGCTTAACTACGTGTATGCTCGTGCAGGTGTCCTAACATAATTCAACGGCCAGTAAGCATAAAGAAAGGAAAGGGGCAACACGTACAAAGATTTTCTCACAATTTCCACACGAATAAGCTCAGACAATGAGTGTTCCATTACACAATATCAACAACAAGGAATTCCCCCAGGCCAATGCAAGTATCAAAAACAATCCCTGACATAGCCCACCTTGTCTCGCCACATGTGCAGTAGTAAAGTAATGCCCGCCTTGTCTCACCACACGCGCATAATCATGTTCCCACCTTGTCTCGACACATGCGCAACCCACAAATATATATCCCACCTTATCCCGCTTGCATGTGCAATATCAATCGTAATCATGGCACGACGGAAACCTCGTGCAAATCCCTATATCAACAACCGCACGGCAGAAACCTCGTGCATCACCACAACAAGTACAACAACAATAATAACAATAATACTAGGTACGATAAATACATCAACCCAAGAACCTTCGATCACAAGAAAAGGCGAGGTTAGTTCACAAGAAATAAGCACAATAAAGAAAAATTAGGCATAGTAAGAACAGCTCAATAGGGAAGAAAATAGCATGTAACTGTCATACCCAATTGCACGGTTCAACAATAAGAGACTAATACGAATCCGATAACTCTATGTAAGGGTAAGTCAACTAAGGTTTAGGATATCTAAACTTCTTTTAAGGTTGGGCAGTTACGAGGATATTCAACAATTTCACTTAAGGACAAGCAGTGGGAAAATAACCATAACCTCCAGTAGGACCAAACAATTATAGGATGAGATGATGATAATTGCAAATAGAGATAAGCAGTTATGAAGACATAGCATGACAGTAAAAGGATAAAATCTTCAGTTAAGTCAATTAGGAGTCAAACAGGCAATAGAGTGAATCCAAAAGCAAGTAACTTCTAATTTAAGCAGGTAGAGATGAAACTAGTAATTAGGAACTCAGTCATGACAAGAACAACTTCATACATAGTGAATATAAGGACCTACGAACCCTAAAAGGCCAACCCTCCACAAATAAGTCTGATCACGCACTCGTCACCTCACGTACACGGACTACAATCAACATAGAAGACTCAATCCTAAAGGGTAGTTCCCCCACACAAGGTTAGGCAAGATACCTCAAACCAAGCTCAAATCAATCTGAAACCATGCTTTTGCCACGAGTATCCAACTCTGAATGGCCCAAATCTAATCAAATCAATTACATAACATAAATATAACTACTTTAGCTAATGAATTTGAAGCTAAGGCAAGAAAATAGGAAAACACCCAAAAAGCCGCCCCGGGCCCACGTCTCGGAATCGGGTATAAATCACTGTGATGACCCAAAAAGTCATCTCTCATTTTGTAAGTCAAAACTATATTTCGAATCCTTTAAAACCTCATTTTTTCTGACCTTATTCTGCGTGCGCAGCCCGGGCGTATATCTGGGAAGCTTTTATGTGAAGAACTGAGAAAAATACTAATTTTGCCTTTAATATTAGATTTAAGTTGACTTCGGTCAACATTTTGGGTAAACGGACCCAGACCCATTATTTGACGGTCTTGGAGGGTCCGTAGGAAAATATGAGACTTAGGCGTGTGCCCAAAATTGAATTCCGAGGTCCCGAGCTCGAGAAATGAATTTTTGAAAGAAATTGTTTTACTGAAATTATAAGAGTCTTTGGAAATTTGATTATATTTGAATTTGATGGTATCGGGCTCGTATTTTGGTTCCGGAGCCTGGTACAGGTTTAATATAGTATTTGAGTGATTCATGTAAAATTTGGTAAGAAACAGAGGTCATTTGACGTGATTCAGACCCGTAGTTGTGAAATTTGAAACTTTGAAAGTTTTGAGATTTTTCTTTGAATTATATGCTAAATTCGTTGTTTAAGATGTTATTTTGGCGATTTGATCTCACGAGTGAGTCCGTAGGATGTTTTTAAAGGTTATGTGCATATTTGGTTTGGATCCGCCAGGGCTCGGGTGAGTTTCGCGTAGGGGGGTTTAGAATTGGAAAATCACTGTTGGTGCACCAGTTCTGGTGTGCCCGCACCTGCAAGCCTAGGGCCGCAGGTGCGGTCTAGCCCAGCCTTCCCCTTTTCCGTAGGTGCGACAAATTTCCGCAGAAGCGGATAAACCTCCGCAGGTGCGGCCCTCAGTGGCCTTGCCCATTTCCGCAGGTGCGACTATTTTTCCGCACCTGTGCAAGTGCAGGTGCGACCCAAGCACCGCAGTTGTGAGGGTCGGGCAGTGTGTTTTATTTTCACTTACTCACAAAAATAGAAGATCAAGGGAGATTTTCTCAAGAGATTTTCTTCCCAAATCATAGGTAAGTGTCCACTAACTGATTTCCTTCAACTTTCTAATTTTTTCATCAACTTTTATCAAGAATTCTAGGGTTTTAATGGTATAAAGTTGGGGATTTGGGTAGAGTTAGGGCTTTTTGAATAATTAGAATTTAGACCTCGTTTCGAGGTCGGATTCCGAAACTAATTACATATTCGGGCTCGTGGGTGATCGGGTTTTAGTCCGAACCTCGTGTTTTGACCAAGCGGGCGCGGGGTCAATTTTTGACTTTTTAGGAAGAATGATAGAAGATTCATAATTGAGCATTGGGTTTGAATTATTTAGCATTTATTGATATTATTAAGCTAATTATGGCTAGATACAATTGAATTGGAGGCGATTCTAAGGGGAAAGCATTAATTGAGGCTTGAGTCGGTCGTGGATTTCGAGGTAAGTGTTTGACTTAAACTTAGCTTGAGGGAATAGGTGTTGTGTCCTATTTGCTATGTGTAAGTATCATGTTCAACGTATAGGCGAGGTGACGAGTACCTATACGTTGGTGTCAAGTATGCCCGTGAGTCGAATATTGTGATTTATGTGGTTTTTTCATTAAGTAATACTTGAATTTCACTTTATAGCTATCCATGTTGGTGGAAATTCCTTGATATTGAACAGTGTTGAGTATTGGTTTCAATTGAAGATGTTTATGTGAAGTTATGTACTAAGTGAGATTGGTTATAGTTGTTTTCCCTTGTCGGGATGGTATTGATTTCACTGTTGGCTCCCTTGTCGGGACGTTATTGTTTTAATTTTGTTTACTCTGTTAATTTCATTGTTGGATTGCTGTCATTTGATGTGTTTGGATGAGGGAGAGTGAGAAAGAACAAAGGGTGATGTCGTGCGTGAGATTGTGAATGAATGTTAATGCACGAAGGTGATGTCGTGCCGATATTGTGATTGTAAAAGCACGAAGGGTGATGTCGTGCCATGATATGAGTGATAATGCACGAAGGATAATGTCGTGCCATGATTATGTGAGGTAAAAGCATGAAGGGTGATGTTGTGCTGAGTATACTGATTCTGATGGTGAAGACGAGAGTAAAAGCACGAAGGGTGATGTCGTGCACTTGCTTTTGAGTTAACATTTTTGTTGCTTAAATTGATATCTAATTTGTGCTTTATCTCGTTATTTCCAATAACTGATATTCCCTTCCCTCAGCATGTTCCCCTTTTCTTTATCCTTAGCTGCTTATTCCTCGTTGTTATTATTTTCTCTGTATACTATTAAACTGCACGGGTTGATTTGGTTGTCGTGTCCTAGCCTCGTTACTACTTGACCGAGGTTAGGATCGGTACTTACTCAGTACATGGGGTCGGTTGTACTGATCCTACACTCTGCACGTTATGCAGATCCCGGTACTGGACTTTTCGGACCTTAGATCAGGGTTGCTGCCTTCAGTCTAACGGAGACTCCAAGGTAGTTCTGCATAAGTCCGCATGCCTTGGCGTCCCCTCCTATTTCATTTCTATTCTGTTCTTATTTGCTCCTGAGACATATGTGTATTTATATTTTGTTCAGACTCCTATTTGTAGTACTCATAGACAGTCTGTGAGATTGTGACACTTGTTCTGGGAGTACTTTGGTTCTTAATTTTGTAGTAGTATCATATCAAGCTGTTGAATCATATTATCTCATATTTTATACTTTGTGATTTTATTATAAAGTCTGGTAAAGCTGTTAAAGATAAAGAAATAAGGTAGTCAATCAAGAATATTGGCTTGCCTAGAGGGTTCAATGTTAGGTGCCATCACGGTCCCGACGGTGGGAAACTCGGGTTGTGACAATCACAAATTACGAACACCCATTCACTCACGAGTCTAACAACAAATTTACTCAAATCTGATACCAAAATCTCGATCAAAACACCAAAATTGGACCTAAGAATTTATCTCAAATCTTCCCCAACTTTTCACTCTAAATCACTAATTTAATGTTGAAATTAAAGACATAATCATGGGAATTAACTAAAATTAGGTAAGAATCACTTACCCCAAACACCCACGCAAGAATCTCTCAAAAAATCTCCTTCTATCGAGCTCCCAATTAAATTTTGTGATATGAACTTAACACCCTTGTTTTTGAACTTTAAATTCTGGCCAGATGTTCCTTCTTCGCATTCGCGGGCCACCCATCGCGTTCGCAATGAACAAAAACTCTTAAAAGTCATTTCCAAACTTTTCTCAGATAGCCTCTAGTATAATGGCTATAACTTTTCGTACAAAAATCCAAATGACAGATGGTTTAGTATTTACTCGACACCAAGATATACAACTTTTATGTTTTGGTAATCTTCCAATTCCTTATAGATTTTGATATATAAGCTTCCGAAGTTATCCATGTGTAACACAAATTTCTTCTTCATCTTCCTGGATAGTCTATAGTGTACCAGCCATAAATTCTTTTACACAAATCCAAATTCTAAGTGGTTTACGTTTCTGAAAACTATACATAAAGGGCTACAACTTTCTTTTTTAGCTCATCTTCAAATTCTTTATAGATTGTGAAATATGAGTCTCCAAAATCAGACCTGCGTAACAGAGATTTTCTTCATCGCGAATGCGAGGATCTCTTCGCGAACGCGAAGAACAAAGTCCGTGAAGCCAAATCCTTCTCCACGAACACGGGAGGATCCTCGCAAACACGAAGAACAACACAAGACATCAGCATCAGCTATTGCAAAACAGCCCGAAATGATCTGAAACCACCCCGAAACACACTTGAGGCCTCCGGGGCCCCGTCTAACCACACAAACCAGTCCCATAATATAACACGGACCTGCTCGAGGCCTCAAATCACCTCAAGCCACATCGAAATCATGAATCGCACCCCAATTCTAGCTTAATGAACTTTATAACTTCAAACTTCTACATTCAATGTAGAAACCTATCAAATCATGTCCGATTAACCTCAAATTTTTCACACAAGTCGCATTCGACAATACGGACCTACCCCAACTTCCGGAATTGGAATCCGAACCCGATATCAAAAGGTCCACTTTCGGTCCAACTTCTCGAAAACATTCAAATTTCTAACTTTCGCCAAATTGCTTCAAATTACTCTACGGGCCACCAAATCCAAATTCGGACGCTCGCCTAAGTCCAAAATCACCACAGAAGCTGCTGACATCATCCAAAACTTTTTCGGGAGCCGTTTACACCAAAGTAAAATTCCGGCCAAATTATCACCGCTTAAGCTTCCAAAAATGAAATCTTCTTTCCAATTCGACTCCGACTCATCCAGTAACTGAATTCAACCATGCTTGCAAGTCATTATACATAATATGAAGTTGTTCAAGACCTTGCACCATTGAACGGAACTTAAATTCTTAAAACGACAGGTTAGGTCATTACAGAAGGACTCGCTCGGTGGCATGGTGCTCGACAATATCGAGACACATCAATGAGATGGAAGAGCTCCACATAACTCGTCCGCGGGAGCAATAATCGGGCAAACTAGTTATTAGCTCGTCGCAGTATGGCCTCCATATGAACTATTAATTAAACACAGGAGTCGTCAGTAAATGCAACACATATAAAGCCTGGCCAAGTGAACTTAAGTATACATCTACATATGTGCCTTCAAGCAAATCCAACAAATCCTTGTAATAGGGGAGATGATGTCGAGCCTCGACCTCGCGTCTGTAGCCTCACCTATCAAAACACCTCCTAGCTAAAGGGAGAAACGGTGAAGGTGGTGCATCCGGAGCAATGGATGGTAGAGGTGGATGGAGCTGCAGGAATCGCTCCCAGACCCAAATATAATATAGATTGTGGACATAAAATTTAAGGTATTTTTTACTATGTATGTTATAATCATGAAAATAATTGACTATGTTTTCACCTGCAGCAGCGACAAAAATCCAGCAACGTCTATCTGGGTGCCCATGCACGCCCGGCACATCTGCCTATACTTGTAACCTAGAACAACTGCACCCCAGATGTAACCAGGTAAATCATCTAGCCGCTCAAGATGATGTAGAAATCTCAAGCTGACTAGGTTTCCCGAAGTAATTGGCAAAAGTACACCACCAAACATCAGCATCATCAATAATCTCGTGTACCAGTCGATAACCTCTGGCAGTGAATCATCTGTAATCTCCGCATCCATCGCATCCAGATACTGTCAGACGGGCGTCAACTACAAAGGACTGGCCCTACTCAATGTAATCTCCTCCGATGGCTGGAAACCGGTGAGCCGCTGCAACATTTGCAGGTAATGCAATCTTATATAGTCTCTAAGATCATGCGGGTAAGCTAAAGTAATCCATCAACCGGCAGCCCAAAAAGAACCTCCACATCCTCAAGCGTGATGGTAGCCTCGCCGATGGGTAGATGAAATGTGTGTGTCTCCGGTCGCCACCACTCTATCATAGCGGTGATCAACGCCCAGTCGAACTGCAACCGACCGATCTCTATGATCTTGTAGAAACTCGTATCTTGAAGGCGTCTAACTATACAGGGATGGAGAGGGTGGTCCCTAATGAACTCCCACATATCGTCTATACGTCTAGCGTGGAATGTCTGGGACAAACACTGCCCATTCCATATATATGAAGACCTATGGTTGGCCTGTAGCATTAGTAACTCTAGCGATGCAGGTCTGGGATGCACATGCGGAACCTCCATGACGATGACTGTAAATTGAACTATATTAATTAAAGTATTTTTTTAATTGCTTAACATATTTAAATATATTGAAATATCTTTAATATTAAAATTTATTCGATATTTTTACTATATTGTTACTTAGATTGATACATTTTCTATATAATTTTATATGTTAATTTATCATTTTATATGTTAGTTTATTATTTTATATGTTAGTTTATGTTAGTTTATTAATTTATATGTTAGTTTATTATTTTATATGTTAGTTTACTATCTTATACATCTGTTTATTATTTTATATGTTAGTTTTTTATTTTATATGTTAGCTTATTATTGTATATGTTTGTTTCTTATTTTATATGTTTGTTTCTTACTCACCTATTTTTGAGTATAATAGAATTAAATAATTAATTTTTATAACTACAATTGATTTAATTATTAAATATTCATATAAAAATGCTTAGTTTGACAAATATTATTTTTTTTAATGTTATTTTCTTACATATGTTGGCTAGAACGAGAGAGTTGTGTTTGAACTATCATCTTTTTTTAGATATTTTTGGGGTAAAAGATAATTAAATAATTAATTTCAATAACTAAAAATATAAAAGGGCCCTACATTTTAATACACTAAAGGGAACTACATTGCAATTACAGGCACTACATTAAAATTATGGGCATAACATAACACTACGGAGAACTAAACAACATTAAAGTCACATATTAATATATGTACAGTATTAACATCTAAATAAGATTGATTCTTCCTAAAATAATAATTTATCTATTTTACTAATATTTTAGCACATAAATAATCTAATCCAGATAAAAAATAATAAATTGATTTAATCACAAAGAATCATTATCATATAAGAGAAGAAAAGTTCACACAAGGTTCTTAACCACAAAAAAATAACTAATAACATTAATTATTCATAAAATAACAAATTCTCTATTTTACTATTTTTTTAGCACACTAATAATATAATTTGGATAAAAAATAATAAATTAATTAAATCACAAAATAATCAAGAAATAACATAGAACACATTAAAAGATAACTAATAGGCTTTCTTTACATGAGTTTTAACAAAAAATAATTCGGAATATGTCGATTTTAATTTTTTTAATGTTGAAGATTTGATGATTTGGAAGCCGAAATGAGCAACCCACTACGCGATAACACCTTAGATACTATGTTAGCTTGCTACAATACCGAGAATCTACACTTTTTGTGGGACTGATGGGCTCCAAGCGTGCATATATACCGCGCTATATGTTGATACCCAATTTATATATATACATACTTTCAAAATAGTGCACATACATCATCATTTGATGTACAAGCATGAACAAGCATTTCTCATAATTTTCTATAATTTTTGAAGGATTTAAATCAATTTTTGTTCTGCATTTTATTATATAAATACCCATTACTTACCTTACAAATTATTTTTATGATGATTTTATCATCTAAACTCATCATTTACACTCATATTAGGTTTTAAATATTTTTAGTACATTTGTTATAATTACATTTGCATTTTAAAGGCTAAAATTGCATATTTTGCAATAATAGCCTGTATGTACTTATAATTACTTTATTTATGCAAAAAATAACCTTTTTATATTTTTATAATGTTAAATAATTATTTTTATTTATTTTATGCACAAATAATATTTTGTTATTTATCTATTATTTTTACAAATTATTTGTTTGTTAAATTTGAGTATTTAAAATCTTGCCCCAATTTTAATTGATTTAGGACCTAATACTACCCAAACCAACCCAATTTTCCCAAGCCCAATACATGAGCCCAATACCCTTAACCACTTCATTAAAACTGACCCAGTTTGCTTAAATCTCACTCGTTGATCAACGACTCATAAACAATCACTCCTTTTCCTTATATCTCCACAACCCAAACCCTAACCTTCATTTCCCAAATCCGCCGCCCTTATTTCCCCTCCTGTGATGAACCCTAATTCCGCTACCTCACTCAAATCCCCCCCAAATCTCGTTCCTAATGGGATTCTTTCCCTATTCCCTTACTATTTCGGTGTTTTTCCCTTATTTGGTGCTATGTTACGAAGTAACTTAGGCACTTTCCTAAACATGACAAGTACCCCGCTTTGATTCTGTCCAAATCTATGTTTGCCTCTTGAAACTGGACAACCTTGAGTCCAAACGCATTATTTTCTCTCATATCTCGTTGATTCGCACTAAATCCTAAAGGTTAGGGTTCCAAATTCTCTTTGATTCGAACCTAAACTGGTTCAAACTCTGATTTTGAGCATTTTTCCGTCTATGTTCACTCTATTACTTGTGAATCTGCTTATTTTTGTCGATTCCCTTCACTTACCTAAATTTAGGGTTTGAGACCCTTTTACTTGAACCAAATCTGAATCAATTTTAGGTTTCCTTTTGAATAATCTCCTATCTATGTTTATTTTTATGCTAATATGTGATTCTCGCCTTTATTTTCTGCCGATTTTGTGGTTTACCTAAATTTAGGGTTTCATATCCTTTTACTTGAACTAAAACTGGTTCAATCCTATGTTTCTTTTGAATAATCCTTGTCTACGTTCATTTCGTATGCTAATACATGATTCTTTGCCATTATTTTCTGCTGATTTTGGGATTTACCTAAATTAAGGTTTCAGACCCTTTTACTTGAACCAAATCTGGTTCGATTCAGTATTCCTTTTTATATATAATCTCTTGTCTGTTCATTATATTCCTTATGTGATTCTTTACCATATTTTCTACTGATTTTGTGTATCTCCGCCTAAAATTTGGGGTTTCAATTCTACTGATTTGAGCACTTGCCTTTTAGTATTTTAATTAGCTATTTCTATGCTCTAATCTCAGCACTATTTAAACCCCTTCCCGCTCCCCTTTGAAAAAGGAGATTCAGAGTTCGAAAACCTTTTCACTACTCTAAACAAAAGTTGTGTGCTCTTAATCTCTTGAGCAATCTTATTCTGTGTTTTGATTCCTGGCCGGCTGAAAGCCAAAGCCAGAAATGTTCAAGTTTTTGCTTCAGTTTGGTGACATTTGCTATACTGTTGGATTCCTTTCTTCCATATTTCATCTTAACTAGTGAGTATTTCATCTTAACTGGTGAGTTATTGAATCCTCTGCCATTTCATTATGATTATTTGCTCAATGTGTTACTTCTATAAGACCATGTTATCCTAAATGCTATTACTTGTAACTAAGACATGTTGAACTTAGTTTGAATTGATTAATGAAATCTGCCTAACTATGTGTTATTGAGGATCATCTTTTAGAGTTAAGTTTGTTATAAGCATGCTTTCATACCTTTCCCTAAAGACTGGTTAGCCATTGTAACGACCCGGTCGGTCGTTCCGAGAGTTTTAGCCATGTTTCCCCCATTTCTTCTTCATTATGAGTGGTTTAGCTCTTTTATGTTGTGTTGGGTTGGTTGGATCGGGTTCGGAGTCAGTGTGGAGAGAAATCAGTCTCTCTTAAGTTGGTTATTTAATTGAAAAAGTCAACCGTAAGTTGACTTACAGGTAAATGATCTCGAAATTTGGTTTTTATGGTTCAAACAGCTTCGTTAGGTGATTTGGGACTTAGGAGCGTGTTCAGAATGTTATTCGGAGGTCCGTGGTAGAATTAGGCTTGAATTGGCGAAATTAGAATTTTGGCGATTTTCGGTCGGCAGTGGAAAATTAGCTATTGGGGTCGGAATGGAATTCTGGAAGTTGGAATAGGTTTGTAATGTCGTTTGTGATGTGTGTGCAAAATTTTAAGTCATTTGCACATGGTTTGGTTGGTTTCAGCATCGTTGGCGAATTTCGGAAGTTTAGAAATCCTTAGGCTTGAACTTCAGGTAATTTGGTGTTTTGACTTTGTTTTGAGAGTTCCAAGGGTTCGAATTATATTCGTGTGATGTCATGTGACGTGTTGGTATTTTTGGTTGAGGCCCCGAGGGGCTCGGGTTGATTTCGGATGGGCATCGGTGGGTTTGGACTTGGAAAATGCAGTAGAATGGTTGCTGGTGCAAAGTTGCTGATGTTTCTGCATCTACGAACAGGGGACCGCAGGTGCGAGGTCGCAGATGTGGTAATGGAGCCGCAGATGCAGAATTTGGCCATGTGGAGAAGAACCGCAGATGCGGTGAGGTGGACGCTTCTACGGGACTGCAGGTGTGGTGCCTGGGGCGCAGATGCGGTCCTGGAAGTTTAAATGAAAACCGCAGATGCGGTTGATTGGACCGCATAAGTGGTTGCGCAGGTGCGGTGGAAGTGACCGCAGATGCAGTTTAGCTGGGCAGAACATATAAAATTCAAGCCTTCACGAAATTTGGGTTATTTTCCACCATTTGTGTTCAACACTTAGAGCTTTTTGAGAGATTTGGAAGAGGGGTTCTAACTATTTAAGCATGAAATTTTTGGGATTTAAGGCTGAAAATGGGGAAATTAGAGCTTGAAACTTGAGCGAAGAACTCGGTGATTTAGGGGTCAAATGAAGTTAGATTTTGATGAATTTGGTATGCATGGACTCGTGATAGAATAAGGATTTTGGTTTCGTGATATTTATCGGATTCCGAGACATGGGCCCGGGGGTCGGGTTTGGCCAATTTCAGGATTCTTGATGTAATTTGATTATTTTCACATGGGTTTTGTTCCTTTAGCGTATATTGATGTTATGAATCTGATTTTGAATAGATTCGGGGTGATTTGAGTCCGAGTGGAGCGGCAAGGGCATTGCGGAGTAGATTTTCATCCCCTTTGGAGTCTGCACACCCCCAGTGAGCACAGTCGATTATATATACTTACAGATCGGGCTGCACGTTGCAACAGTTATTATAAGGTACCTCTTGAGCGTGAGTGTTGAGCGTGAGTGCTAACTGGTGATAGTTGAGTCAGAGTGACTGAGAAGCTTGCCCAAGGGGCTATATATGAGTGATACTTTTCCCGATGGGCTTGTTTTATGAAATTACTGTTTTCACTCTTCTTTTACACTAAACCTCTATTGAAAATGTTGAACAAATGTTTTAAACAACATTCACTGAAACTGGAACTTTTACGAGATATTCGGAAGTTTAATTACTGATATGATCCTGTTATTTCCACTGAGGTTTTATGTTATGAGATTTATATGATTTTAAATGCTCGTCACTGCACTCAGTCTTTAGTTATAATTGTTACTTACTGAGTTGGCGTACTCACATTACTCCCTGCACCTTGTGTGCAGATTCAGATGTCAGAGCTGAGTGAGAGCTTATCTTTCCCTCTTTGGAGTATATTGGAGATTTGCGAGGTAGCTGCACGGCGTCCGCATCCTTGCCTTTCTCCTTCCTATTTCTCTAGTATTTCTATTCTCAGACTTATCTTGTATTAAGGAGACAATATCGGATTTGTATTTTCTTTTAGTTGCTCATGACTAGTGACTCCTGGATTTGGGATGTATTTAATGATTAGTATATCCCTTCTTGTTTTTAAATGCTTAAACGGAAATTTTTATGAAATATCGAATTAGTAGTGTTTTGGACGAAAGGTTTCTTTATGCTTTAAGTATTGAATTGGCTAGCCTAGTATCCCGATAGGCGCCATCACGGCCAGGGTGGTTTTGAGGTCGTGACAAGTTGGTATCAGAGCCTAGGTTACATAGGACTCACCAGCCATGAGCAGGTTTAGTAGTGTCTTGCGGATCGGTGCAGACAAGTCTATACTTATATTCAAGAGGCTGCAGAACCCTTAGGAAAAACTCACATTCTTGAATTCTTGTCGTGCGAATCTGTTGATTCTGGTAACTAAAGTTATGTTGTTTTATTCTCTCTCAGATGGTGAGGACACGTGCTACCAGGCAGGGTAATCAGCCACCAGTGGGACCCACGAGGGTTCGAGGCTGCGGTCGAGGTCGTGGTAGAGGTACAGCCCGTGCAAAGCCGGGGCAGTACCCATAGACCCACCTGTTATTCCAGATCAGGTCCCAGCCGTAGATATTCCAGCGGGACCGGCCCAGGCACCGACAATGCCTATTGTTATTTTGGGTCTTCAGGAGACCTTGGCTCAGATTTTGACCGTGTGCATCAGTCTTGCACAGGAGGTCGTTGTTTCTACTACAGCAGCTACTTCTCAGGCCGGGGGAGGCACTCAGACTCCTGCTGCCCGTACACCTGAGCAGGTTATTCAAGGACTTCAGACACCGGAGGCACATCCAGCTCAGCCGGTGGCACCTATTTAGGACTATATGGTTCTAGTTATGGCTGACGATGAGCAGCGTAGGTTGGAGAGGTTTGGCAGACTCCAGCCTCCAACATTCAGTGGTGGTAAGGGCGAAGATTCCCAGGGTTTCTTAGACAAGTGTCAAAGGATGCTTCGTACAACGGGTATATTGGAGACCGGTGGGGTCTCGTTCACTACTTTCCTGTTTTTATGAGCTTCTTTTACTTGGTGGGAGGCTTATGAGAGGCGTAGGACTGTCGATGCTGCGCCCCTTACTTGGCAGCAATTTTCCACTCTCCTCCTAGAGAAATATGTACCACAATCCCGCAGAGAGGAGCTGTGCAGGCAGTTTGAGCAGCTGCATCAGGATGATATGACTGTGATGCAGTATGAGATGAAATTTTCAGAGATAGCCCGTCATGCTATTTGGTTGGTACCTACAGAGAGAGAGAGAGAGGATCGGGAGGTTCATGGATGGCCTCACATATCAGCTTCGTATTCTTATGACCAGAGAGAGGGTATCAGGTGCTACTTTTCAGCAGGTTGTTGATATTTCCCTAGAGATTGAGTTAGTTCGTCACCAGGAGCGAGATGAGAGGGAGGCCAAGAGGCCTCGAGGATCTGGAAGCTTTGGTAGTGTTCCCTCCGGGGGTCAGTTTCAACATAGTAGAGGCCTCCTATTTAGGCCTACTCAGCCAGCTCGTCCAGCTTATTGTTGTGCATAATCGGGACATGGTTCCCGCAGTTCTCACCTGGGCCGCTCAACGTTCAGTGCCCTTCCAGCCCAAATTTTATCCCGTGCACCATCAGTTAAGCTTTCCTCCATGCCAGGTGCTTCTATCAGTCATCCTGGTGCTAGGGGTTCCCCTCAGTCCCCTTCCCCCTGCACCAGGGAGTTGTTACGAGTGTGGAAAGATTGGGCATATGAGGAGGCAGTGTCCTCGTCTTCTTGGGGGTCCATCTCAGTAGAGGGGTCAGCCCTCGACTTCAGATCCAGTTACTTCACCACCCGCCTAGGCAGCTAGGGGTGGAGGTCAGGTAGCTAGAGGCCGCCCTAGAGGGGGAGGTCAATCAGGTGGAGGCAGGCCCATTTTTATGCACTTCCAGCCAGACCACATGCTATGGACTCAGATGTTGTGATCACAGGTATTGTTTCAGTTAGTCACCGAGATGCTTCGATCTTATTTGATCCTAGTTCCACGTATTCCTATGTTTCATCATAGTTTGCTCATTTTTGGATATGCCCCGTGAGTCCTTAGTTACATTTGTTCATGTGTCGACTCCGGTGGATGATACTATTGTTGTGGACCGCATGTGTCAGTCATGTGCGGTATCTATTGGGGGTCTGGATACCCGAGTGGATTTGTTATTGCTTAGCAGGGTTGACTTTGATGTGATATTGGGCATGGATTGTCTTTCTCCATGTCATATTGTTCTAGATTGTCACGCTAAGACCGTGACCTTAGCGATGCCAGGATTTCTAAGTGTTGAGTGGAGAGGTTCCGTTGATTATGTGCCTAGTAGAGTGATTTCCTAACTGAAGTCTCAGCGTATGGTGGAGAAAAGGTGTCTATCTTATTTGGCTTTTGTTAGGGATGTTAGTGCTGAGACTCCCACTATTGATTTTGTTCCTGTGGTCCGTGATTTTTCATATGTGTTCCCTTTAGACCTGCCAGGCATGCCGCCTGAAAGGGGTATTGATTTGGTGCCAGCACTCAACCTAGTTCTATTCCACCGTATCGTATGGCACCGGAGGAGTTGAAGGAATTAAAAGAGCAGCTTCAGGAACTCCTAAATAAGGGGTTCATTCGACCTAGTGTGTCGCATTAGGGTGCACCAGTGTTGTTTGTGAAGAAGAAGGATGGTTGCATGAGAATGTGTATTGACTACAGGTAGTTGAACAAGGTTACAGTCAAGGATACGTATCCCTTGCCTTGTATTGATGATTTGTTTGACCAGCTTAAGGGAGCCAGGGTGTTCTCTAAGATTGATTTGAGATCTGGGTATCATCAGCTGAAGATTCGGGATTCAGATATTCCCAAGACGACTTTCAGGACCCATTATGGTCATTATGAGTTTTTGGTGATGTCTTTTAGGCTGACCAATGCCCCATCAGCGTTCATGTATTTGATGAACAGTGTATTTTATCCATACTTGGATTCCTTCGTTATTGTGTTAATTGATGACATCCTGGTGTACTCTCGTAGCTAGGAGGAGCATGCTCAGCATTTGAGAGTTGTATTACGGAGATTGAGGGAGGAGAAGCTTTATGCAAAATTCTCCAAGTGTGAGTTTTGGCTTGGCTCAATAGCTTTCTTGGTCCACGTGGTGTCTAGTGAGGGTATACAGGTAGATCCGAAGAAGATAGAGGCGGTGCAGAGTTGGCCTAGACCGTCCTCAGCTACAGAGATTAAGAGTTTCCTTGGGTTGGCGGGATATTACCGTCTCTTTGTGGAGGGGTTTTCTTCTATTGCTTCGCCCTTGACCAAATTGAACCAGAAGGGTGCTCCGTTCAAGTGGTCGGACGAGTGTGAGGAGAGATTTCAGAACCTCAAGGTTGCTTTGACCACAACTCCAGTGTTGGTGTTGCCATCATCATCAGGTTCTTATACCGTGTATTGCGATGCCTAGAGGATAGGCATTGGTTTTTTATTGATGCAGGAGGGTAGGGTGATTGCCTACGGCTCGCGCCAGTTGAAGACTCATGAGAAAAATTATCCAGTGCACGATCTTGAGTTAGCAGCCATTGTTCACGCCTTGAAGATTTGGCGTCATTATTTGTGTCACACCCCAAAATCGAGGAGCGCGACCGACGCTAAACCGGGTAAACCAGACTAAGAAAGCGTGTTAGATTTCATTCTACCCAAATTCATTTTTGAATAAAGCGGAGATGTACTCCATTAATCATACTTTATAAATATTTCATTAACAACTTTCATTTTTGTTTCCATTAGCAGTTTCAGCCGTAATAACCGGGTTATTACAATTATATTCGCCAAATATCAATGTTTTCCAATCCAATTCCAATACCCGACACCACCAACAACCTGTCTACGGAGCCTCTAAATACAATTGAAGATAGATATGAAGTGTCGGCGACAAGGCTCTGGTGTGTGGCATGGTGTCCGATCACCTGTCTACGGAGCCTCTAACTGTTTAAGCATGAAATTTGTGGGATTTAAGGGTGAAAATTGGGAAATTAGGGCTTGAAACTTGAGACTAAGAACTTGGTGATTGAGGGGTCAAATGAAGTTAGATTTTGATGAATTTGGTATGCATGGACTCGTGAGAGGACAAGGATTTTGGTTTTGTAATTTTTATCGGATTCCGAGACGTGGTCACGGGGGTTGGGTTTGGCCAATTTCGGGATTATTAATGTAATTTGATTATTTTTGCATGGGTTTTGTTCCTTTAGAGTATATTGATGTTATGAATCTGATTTTGGATAGATTCGGGGCGATTTGAGGCCAAGTCAAGCGGCAAGGGCCTAGCGGTGTAGGTTTTCATCCGGTTTGAGGTAAGTAACGATTGTAAATCCAGACCTGAGGGTACGTGTAGGGATTGTGACTTGGTCCGTCCCGTGACAACTGTAGAGTTGCGTATTTGATAAATTTTATATGATTTCCATGTGTTTTAGAAATGATTATGTTAACTTGGGCTGAATGCCATATTTGGGGCCTTGTGTCGTACTGTTTGGACCCTCAGGGGTATTTTTTTCTACTGTCCTCACACTGTTTTAGATAAAAAAATATATTCTCAGTCATGATTTATACATGTTTACTGTTAAATCTTGTTCATCATTCTATTTTAAATATGTGAAAGATATTTTGGGCTGAGTCCCCTGAGTTTTACTAAAATGCTCAAGTGGCTTGCGAGGATGATGATTGAGTAAGGCCGAGAGCCGGATTGTGAGGATAGTTATGGATCGGGTTGCACGCCGCAACATTTTATATATATATTTATGGATCGGGTTGCACACCACAGCGTTATATATAAATATTGGATCAGGCTCCACACTGCAGCAGTATCGGATCAGGCTGCATGCCGTAGCGATATCGGATCGGGTTGCACGCCGCAGCGATACAGCGCTTGGGCTGTAGGAGCCCCTCCGGAGTCTGCACACCCCCAGTGAGTGCAGTCGACTATATATACTTACAGATCGGGCTGCACATCGCAACAGTTATTATAAGGTACCTATTGAGCGTGAATGTTGAGTGTGAGTGCTGACTGGTGATGGTTGAGTCACGAGTGACTGAGAGGCTTGCCCGAGGGGCTATATATGAGTGATACTTCGCCCGAGGGTATTGTTTTATGAAATTAATGTTTTCACTCTTCTTTTACACTGATCCTTTATTGAAAATGTTGAACAAATGTTTTAAAAAACTTTCATTGAAACTGGAACTTTTACGAGATATTCGAAAGTTTAATTACTGATATGATCCTGTTATTTCCACTGAGGTTTTTATGTTATGAGATTTATATGATTTTAAATGCTCGTCACTACACTCAGTATTTAATTATAATTGTTACTTACTGAGTTGGCGTACTCACGTTACTCCCTGCACCTTGTGTGCAGATTCAGGTGCCAGAGTTGATCTTTCCCTCTTTGGAGTATATCGGAGATTTGCGAGGTAGCTACACGGTGTCTGCAGCCTTCCGTTTCTCCTTCCTATTTCTCTAGTATTTCTATTCTAAGACTTATCTTGTATTAAGGAGACAGTATCGGATTCGTATTTTCTTTTAGTTGCTCATGACTAGTGAATCCAGGATTTTGGATTGTATTTAATGATTAGTATATCCTTGCTTGTTTTGAAATGCTTAAAAGGAAATTTTTATGAAATACTCGATTAGTAGTGTTTTGAACTAAAGGTTTCTTTATGCTTTAAGTAGTGAATTGGCTAGCCTAGTATCACGATAGGCGCCATCACGACTAGGGTGGTTTTGGGGTAGTGATAACCATGTATAGATGTGTGCCTTAACAGATTTATAAGTTTGTTTGTTGAACCTGTTATAATATGGCATGTTTGGTTTTGTTCTAACTATATAATGATGCTTCTAATAACTGTTTTAATCAGTTCTTGGCCTACTGCTAATCAATGTATTTCCTTTATGTGACTTAGTGTTATCTAAAATCTCTATTATCATTATGAATCTGCTTATGAACTAGCCTTACTAGCATGTGATTGATTTTAATTTCTAAAAATTGATTAAGTATGCTTAGGTTCAAATATGTTTGCTAGTTGTTTGTACATGTTCTATATGTGATTATGTCCTTTAGTGTATCCCCTAATCCCATCCTACTTCATCTGATCTTCCTGAATCCTCATTCTTTGTTGGATGAAAGCCAAAGCTATTTAGGCTCTATCATCTGGCCTCCCTAGTGTGAGCATTTCTCAGGGTTCATGTGAGACCCTTGTGAACTCTGACACACTAGGATTTGGTCCCTCGTCTTCCTTTAACTATTTCTGATCAATTTCTCTAGTGTGAGCACAGCCCTGGGTTCTTGAAGCCCTTGGGAACTCTGACGTACTAGAGATTTGGGTTCTGTATGCTTATCCTTGAAATATGGGTGAATCACTCACCACTGGTCATGTTGTATCTATGAACATGGGCTTTTGGAGCTACTGTGAGTTGAAGGCCTAGCCTGTTCAGGTGTGTTTGGGCCTGCTGTAGGCTCCCTATAGTTTCACTTATTTTGTAATTCATTCATTAAATTCTGATCTGTAATAATTATTTGTAATAACAATTCTGGGGTATTAGTAAAATAGGAAAGGGTTCTTATTTTATATTTGCTATAAAGTGGGGTAGAAATCCTGCCTATAGGGTTAATTCTATGTTGTTGAATGTTATATGTTAGAAATCATCCCTCTAGGTGTCTTATTATGTTCAGTCATTATGTGCTAGCAACCATGTCCATATGCTTAATGTTTGGTTCAATTGTGTTCAGTTACAGACCAGGCCTATAGAAATGGTATGATCCAATATGTATGAATTCCTGCTTGCATACTGTTTTGTTCAGATTATAATAATCATGTCTATAGGATTTAAAACTGTTCGTATTATCGAAAATCATGTCCATAGGATTTAAAACTGTTCAGATTATAGAAATCATGCCTATAGGATCTAAAACCGGATCAAGTTATAGAATGCCTGCCTGAATCTATTTAATTTTTATTTATGCATGTTTACTTTGTTGTTATCCTAATTAGAAAACATGCCTATAGGATTAAAATGAATAATTCCGAGTTTGTTTCTGTGACTAGTCACTGTTTACTATCGCATAAAAACACCTAGATACCATGCTGGTAGACTTAACCATATTATGCTAAAATCAGTAAGCAAACTCTGTAGGTTCTAATAATCGCATTAAGAAACTGGTTTTTCATCACATAGATATCCTGCCTATAGGATTTTGCAATTAATAAAGCCTGTTAATGCTAATCAGTTTGCGTGCATTTGCTGTTTAGATGCGGAGGCCAATTTGAGCCCATACATGTTTCTATTTGAAAGTCCTAACTGTTTTTGTATGTCGCCTAGTTTTCTCCTTTTTAGAAACCTAAGTTAAGGTCTAAAACCACCCTGAAATAAAGGTTCAAATGCCTCATGTTGGACCATAGGCATGGGACGGGTAGTGCACGCATAGGGTACGACTTAGAATTGATTAGAGCGCTTTAGGTAAATAACTTAAAGATAGTAATTGGGTAGCAGGAGATGATAGTTTGTGCCCGCTGAATNCCATAGTCTAATTCACATGATTTGAGTTCGGCCGAGACCCGCCATTGTGGACCTCGAGGAGTGCCTAACACCTTCTTCTCGAGGTAATTTGAGCCCTTACCCAATCGTTGGTAACGCAAACTAGTAAACCCGAGTCATTTGCAAATAGGTGACCTAACGCACCTTAATTTGTTAGGTGGCGACTCTCTGTTTTAATAACCCTTCCTTTTAAAAGAGTTGTCAATGTTGAAACTCGATTTCTCGAGAAAAATGGGTGTGACAGCACGGCGGCTCTGCTGGGGATTCCGTAGGCTCTTACCATAATGAGCTTGATCTGTGTGAATTAGTCTCCCTCGATAAGCATGTCTTTATTATTTTATTCACTGTTTATTTGCTACATGCACACCCCCTTCCCTATTTTTCCTTTTACATGAATTTACAAGCAACTCTTCGTTTAAACTTGTTACAATATGCAAATCATATTCGATGGCTTCAATCTTTATGTCTAATGTGTGGAATTTTTGTAATGAATGTGGTTGTCAAGGTAGCCATTGGGATGGTTGTCCTAATTCTTATTATCCTTCTCAGAGCTTTTATTGTAATGTTCCTAATAATGTTAATGAGTTTGATAGGAGCAAGGAAGTGGAGGATATGGAAAGTATGGCACATATTATGGACTTGATGAGACAATTAGCGGAGCAACAAAACATGATAGCCGAGCAACAAGCTCTTGATGACTTAGCTATAAAAAGACTGCAGGCTAAAGTGGATGAATTAAAGGCCAAATCACAAGACGTACCCCAATTCGACGAAGAGAGCGAGTTCCCACCAGAAGATAATTTTGAAGAAGCAGATATAATGAGCCAATCTTGGCTAGAGGAACAAGCTACAATAATAAAATTTCATGAGTTTCTTCGTGATGGTCTCTCAATTATGACAGAGTAGCTGATTGAAGGAAGAACTGAGCTCAGACAAGAGATAGATCAATTTAGCTCAGATATCCATGACCTGCAGGCTCAATTAAATAGAAAGGTTGAGGTGTCTGATACCTTATCATGAATAGTTGTGGATACTGGCCAGCTTGTGGAGCTGAAAGAGGAAATCCAAATATTCGACCAAAT
>MDKI01051895.1:0-53833 GCA_005239505.1 Nicotiana paniculata
TGAGTGGGGTAGGGGTAGTAGAGTGGGGTGGGGCAGAAAAAAGAACAAACAGAAATTTGAAAATTACAAAAAAAAAATAAAGAACTTTTTTTGTGCGGGAGGAGAGGGGAGGGGGAGGGTGCTGAAAAACGAAAAAACAGAAATTTAAAATTACAAAAAAAAAGTAAAATCTTTTTTTGCGGGGAGGGGGGGGGAGGTGTAGTAAGGTGGGAGGTGACGGAAAAAAAACCTTTTTGGAGAGAGGGGGTAGGATTAGGTGGGTGGGTGTGGGGTGGGTTGGTGAGGGTGGGGAAGGTTGAAAAAGAGTTTTGGAAAAGTTTTCCCTTTTCTTGATAAGGAAAATATTTTGAGTTTATAAGGAAAATAATTTTCAAAACATTTAAACTAACAAAACATGAGAAAATTAAAAAATATCTCTGAAAAATATTTTCCTTCATACCAAACACACCCTAGATATAATATACTTTTAATTATTTAATATGTATGCAACAGTAAACGAAAGCTACTTTATTCACATTTGATAGCAACTTTAATAATCCCACCTCTCAGTTTTAATTGTAAAACAAAACTATTTAATGGACAACAAAATCATTGATATACACAAAGTAGAATCCAGTTTTTCTTTTTTCCATTTATTATTTTGCTTTAGCTGTTTCTGTTAAAGTTAGGCAAAAGTCTACTATTTAATCAAAGGAATATGAATTTTTCACGTTGGACCAGGGCACTACATGGAACCGTAAATCTTCTCCCACCTACCTTTCTGCTTCATCACGAGGGATAAAACTTAAACAAAAGAATAAGAAGACAATAATAACAATAGGCACTTGAGGATATTGTGTAAGCGGTCAATAAAATTCAAAAAAATAAATATGTTTACCTCGAACATGGTGTTAACAATTATACTTGATTTGTGGTTCTAAAGATATGTGATTTATTTCAATACTAGTAAATAATCAAGAAATGATAAGGGTAAGTAAGGAGAAATGATAGCCAAACCAATGTTGTCAAAGGGCTGGGGGCCTCGAGTTCGATAGTTTCGAAGGTCTCGAGGTCGGTCGATAGCAGTGGATTAAGAACAATAAATGGAGAACAATGAACGAAGAACAATAAATGAAGAACAATGAATGAAGAACAATAAAGCTGAGAAAAAATGTTGAGCACGTTAAATTATAAAAGCTAAGTAGAATGTTCTATTGTAGTAAATTGTGTGTTATTTACAAGTGATTGGGGTCCCCTTTATATAGGAGGGGAAAACCCTAATATGGTACATGTCTAATTATGACAAAGAATACTATTGGTACAACTATATAACGGCCTAGTACATATTTGTACTATCTCTTACGAATCTTATCAGTCCTAACCACGTGTCCTTGGGATTTTTCCGCTTTTTCTTGACTATCATCGATTTGGCACTGCCCCGAGGTAGGCTGTGTCGAACCTTTGATGCACTCTCTCGAGGTGTGCATTCTGAGATTGAGCTTGATCCTTATTTTGAGCTTTCCGACCTCGGGCTCAAGATAGCAAAACTTCAAAATCGGACTCCCCCGATTTCAGCCGCATACAGATAGTCCCCGCATTTCTTAGAATGAAATGATAAGAAACGAACTTGAATTTTCGAGGTGCTAGGTGATGACATCCTTTTTGTGGCGTAGATGTTTGAAATGACTGAAGCGTCATGCCGGTTCTTTTCCCAAAAGCATTGAGTGCTCGTCAGGGCCGGTCGACCATCACATCAATGAACAGTCGGCGCCTTCCTCTATATATATCCAGTTTTTTTCTTTATTAAGAACTTTCTCACTCTAAAATACTCTCTCTTCTCTACAAACTCTCTCTTCGCCGCTAGTTCTTCCGCTGTGTTAGCCTCAAATATCACCGGTTATATTCATTTCCTTCTTCCTTTTCTAAAGAAAATATGGCAAAGACCTCCAAATCCGTTCCTCAGAAAGAAGGAAACTCCACCTATGCTTCCCGTACAGCTGGTGGTAAACCGCCGATGCTAAATGAGATCGTGCCGAATAATTTTTCTTTAAAGAAAGACTTTACAATAGAGAAACTCCCCGATGTTCCCGGGCGTCAGGAACACGCATCGAGATATATAAGATCCATCGAGGAAGGATACCTCGAAGCTGTAAAGAGAGAATGTAAAATGAGGGAAGGAGGTCGTTATGCAAATACCTTCTTAAGAAGAGGATATAACGACCCATGTAGAGGGGTTTTTGAGCGTATACACATACCCCTTTACACTGGGTTCCCTCGACCCACTCGTGCTTGAATTTTTCCAAAGGTATCAGGCTACACTGGGCCAAATTCATTCTTCCTTCTGGCGTATCATATTAATGACAAGGTTCTTCGCCGAAAAGGCAGAGGTCAAGTTCACCCTCAGCCACCTCATCAGATTGTATCAACATCAACATTTTTGAGGTTTGATCAAGCTCCAATGCCAATCAGCAAAGTCCTTCTTCACCAGTAAGGACGAAGTTAGGGATCGAGGTTGGATGAGCCGGTTCATCCGAGTGAGGACCATCGACATTATTCCCAAGGAGTTCCTGCCGTTCCCCGAGAAATGGAACTTCGAACGTGAGTAAAATACCTTGCTCCGTTTATTTTTCCTAAATTTCATAACTTTTATCGACTTCACATAATTGTTCCTTTTCTACTTCCGCAGCGGTTCCCTGGATGCCTAATGCGGTCCTCGACCTCGTGGACTGGGCTCATAAACTGGCTGCTACTTCTTCTTATGACAAACACAAGTGAAAGGATTTGTCGAAGGTCAAGTGGGAAGCGAAACACCACGGTATGTGTTGTAACCTTACTTTCCTTAAAGAATATCTTTCTTCTCTTGGCCTAATTCCACTGTCGCAGGTATTGGTGATTTTTACGAGATAAGGCCACCCCCTTTTGGGGAGAAAGAGGGATCCTCGGCTCCAGAGCCAAGAAAATATAACAAGAGAAAAAGGTCCTCGAGGAACAAGGGCGCCCAAAGCAAAAACGAGCTCGGGGAAGCAAGAAGAATGTTGCCATCGAGGAATTTGACTTCATCCACCAGTCAATGGGTGACGACGAGGACGAGAGAGAGGTTTCGACGTTGAGAAATCAAACCAGAAAGCCTTCTGAGGCTATTAAGCTTGCTGGAACCGAGGCCCCTGGACTTGTAACAGGACCTTCACAAGGAACAGGGGATGAGGGTCCCGTGTCACCCGAGGTAGTGATTGTCTCTCATACTTCGGGAAACACTGCGGAGAGGGAGAGCTTCGAAGATCCTCTGCCCGATCAGAGTGCCTCGAGTGATCTCCCTGAAGCCGTGGCGGTAGGCCACTCCTCTTCTTTTTCGAGATTCTCCGAAGATACCTTAAGGGATGCTCGAAATCCGGAGACTCCCGAGTTAGGCGGAGCCCCGAGTGAAAATGACCCCTTCCATGATTGTTTTACTGGGGTCGATGAGGCTGAACCAGTAGATTCAATCTTGACCTTCGAGGAGGCTCGACGACTTTGCTCAATTGTATGTTTTAATAGCATTGTAATTTTTCTAACTTCATAATTTCTTCTTTTGTCTAATAAAACTTCTTCTCTATAGGCCTTCAACAAATTTAAGACTGAGCTGTGTCACTGTGAGGCCGAGTTGCGTAGATCCTCAAACGAAGAGAAATCCCTCCGGATTTTTTGTGACAATAAAGAAAAGGAGTTGAGGCACCTTTGGTCGGAGTTGTCCAGAGCTTGTGAGTACGAGGACAAGACGGAGAAGCAGGTAACCTCTGTTTTGAAAGAATACGGGCTCCCTCTCCCATCTTCGGAGGCTAAAACTTCAATTACTCAGTTGCAGCAGAAGGTGGAGATGCTGGAACGCCTTCGGAGTGAGGTTGCCCATGTTAACTCTGACTGCAATAAATGGAAAGCACAGATGTACACCCTCGCCGCAGCCAAAAAAGATGCATTGGACAAGTTATCCGCCATTGAAATTCAACTTCGGAATGCTCAAGAGAGCAACTTGATTCAGGAAGGTAAGATAATCGAGCTCGAGGCCGGTCTCATGAAGGCGAAACCAGTAGTTGTGGAAGCTCGAGCCGAGGCCAAAGAGATACAAGCCACAACCGACAAGACGATATCTATCTATTTGAAAGATGCTAGTGATGCTCAGATGGAGTTAGGGCGGGCCTCTGACCAAGAGCAAAGAAGCAGTGACTATGTTCGATGCAGATCCCGGAGGGAAACCCTCGAGGAGGTTCATGCTAAGGGTTTTGATCTCTCCAAAGAGATAGAGCAGGCTAAGGCAGATGAGACTGATGCCAAGTTCCTCCTTTCTTCTGATGATGAAGCTGATGTTAAAGATGATGAAGAAGAGGCAGACGAGGAGGCTAGTCTCGAGGGGATTGATGAAGACAAATTCCCCGAGGGGGAAGAGAACCTCGCAGATCAGGCTGTAAAAGATGCGGGTCCCGTGGGTGCTGCCTCAGAGCAGGTGACCCCGACAATAGACTAGGTCTTCTTTGATTATTTTGTTTTGTAAGGGTTCCCTATGGGAGTATTGTAAGTGTAGCTTTGTACCATCATTTATATAAATAATCTTCCGTTTCATCTTTGTGTTTAGTTAATCTCTACCTTGCTTTTGCTTTCGATTTTTGATGTTGTTGTCGATTAATATGATGTTTTGGACTTAGAATATAAAATCCATAGGTTTCAAGTTTGATCAACGATCGATAATAGGCGGCCACTTAGGGTCCTATTTTCGAGCTTAAGCTTTAGCTCTGGTTTTTCGAGTCCAAACTTAGGTAAGGTCTCGAGCACAGTGTGCTTCGACCTTTAATTTCTTTAGGTATCGATCTTTAGGCTTTTTTAACACATCGGCCCTTAGGATCTTTTTAAGTTGTCCCTTAGGCTCTTTAGATTGGCCCTTAGGCTCTTTATGTTGGCCCTTAGGCTCTTTTTAAGTTGGCCCTTAGGCTCCTTAGATTGGGTCAATTCAACCTCTAAAATGGCTACAATTTTCCCTCTTTCTGGCTAAAGACTTTTACAAATTTTGTTATGCCTTGTTATTTTTTTATATTTGTCCGAATTTTTGATGGTTCGATTGATAGGAACCTCGATTACAAGTCGATATGTGATGATAATTGAGTACCTCGTGAGGTTCTCTCGAAGGCTGATTTTTTCGAAGCATTTACATTGTTCGGAGCTGATATTTTCGAAGCCCTTTGCTTATGCCGAGGGTAGCCTGATTTAATCGTTTTTTTTTGATGTTTTTGAATACCTTTAGTTTTATGGCGGAAGTCAGACGTCTCGAAACCGCATTATTTTGATCGTAGCCTTTTATTTGACCGTAGTCTTTATTTTTGGCCGTAGCCTTTAGTCCCTGAGTGAGATGGCCTCGGCCTTAATATCGAGGGTATGCCTTTTTAAGGGTATTATAAGTTTGAGTATATAGCCTTGTCCTTAATATCGAGGATATGCCTTTTTAAGGGTCTTATAAGTTCGGGTACGCGTCATTGAGGTCTTATAAGTTTGAGTATGCCTCATTGAGGTCTTATAAGTTTGAGTTTGATTTTTGCCTCATTGAGTCTTATGAGTTAGAGTTTTTGATGACTCAATATGTTGACCGTCGGAGATAGTCCCCGAGTGTTAGGTTGTATTTGGCCCTTGAGCCGTTTAATGAAAATAGTGGACTTCTTTGAGGCACAAAGTGTTTTGATATAATAAGAATTCTTCTTCAAATGATCGATACATGCATACATGTTTTGCCATGGGGCTTGGCTACTCTATATGGACATGGTTCATTTGACCGTTTGGCCCATTACGACATTCTCCTATCGAGGCTCTTTTCGGCATAATTTTATTTCTTCGAGAAAGTAACCTCTGAGGATCATGCCCCCCAATATTCAAGGTTGATAGAAAAAGAATCCTTGAATACTTGTTGAGTTTACCTTAGGTAGAATATAGATGTTGCCTCGTTAAAAACCTTGCCGGTAAAACCTATTTGGGATAAAATACGATCTAAGGGAAAAAGAGTGCAACACATGCTTTAAAACCCAAGGTCTTCGAGCCGAAGGGTGCTTCGATATCTCCAATCGGACACCTGCAAAAAGTTAGTGTGAAATATAAATGAAAAAGGAGAAGGTTATACCTTAGAAATAATATTGTTTGAGCAGTGATATATTCCAATTGTTTGGTAGTTGTTCGCCTTCCATAGTGCTAATCTTGTAGGATCCTTTGCCTACCACTTCGAGAACATGGTACGGTCTTTCCCAACTAGGGACTAACTTCCCTTCATTTGGGTTTCGAGTGCTGAGGGTGACTTTCCTTATAACCAAGTCCTTGACTCCGAAGTACCGAAGGTTTGTTATTCTGTTGTAGTACCTTTCGATCCTTTGTTTTTGAGTGGCCATTCGAACCAGTGCGTCCTCAGGCTTTTCATCTAATAGCTCGAGGGAGGTGTTGAGTCCTTGGTGGCATGTTGAAATCTGACGCTCGATTCCCCGACTGGTATCAATGCTTCGGACCCGTATACCGAAGAGAACAGGGTCTCCCCTGTGATCGACTTCGAAGTTTTTTGATACGCCCATAGTACTTCGGGCAGCACTTCTCTCCCCTTCCCCTTCGCATTCTCTAACCTCTTCTTCAAGTTTTGAATGATAGTTTTGTTGTTGGACTCGACTTGACCATTTGTACTTGGGTGGTAAGGCGTTGATAGCATCCTTTTGATTTTATGATCCTCGAGGAAATTTGTCACCTTGCTGCCGATGAACTGCTTCCCATTATCACATGTAATCTCGGAGGGATCCCGAATCGGCATATGATGTGGTCCCATATGAAGTCGATGACTTATTTTTCTATTATCTTCTCGAAGGACTGCACTTCTACCCATTTTGAGAAGTAGTCAGTCATATATAACATGAATCTAGCTGTACCTGGTGCTGTTGGTAGGGGGCCGACGATGTCCATCCCCCATTTCATGAATGGCCACAGAGATAGGACTGGGTGTAGTTGTTCACCGGGTTGATGTATCATCAGTGCGAATCTTTGGCATTTGTCACATCTTTGAACGAACTCCTTGGTGTCCTTTTCCATGCTATCCCAGTAATACCCCGCTCCGATTACCTTTCGAACTAAAGAATCAGCAATGGAGTGGTTTCCACAAGTGCCTTCGTGGATTTCTCGTAGCACATAGTCGGTGTCCCCCGGTCCCAAGCATACTGCTAGTGGTCCGTCGAAGGTCCTCCTATACAATGTTCCATTCTCATCGAGTGAAAATCGGGCTGCTTTCGCTCGAAGGCCCCTCGATTCTTTTGGGCCATGGGGAGCTTTCCATGTTTCAAGTAGTCGATGTACTTGTTTCTCCAATACCATGTTAGACTTGTTGAGTTGATTTCTGCACGGACTTCTTCGATCACCGACTTTGATAGTTGTACGACAGTCCCAGGACTATGTCATCTTCTTCAATCAAGGATCCCAAGTTCGCGAGTGCATCGGCCTCGCTATTATGTTCTAGAGGTATGTGGACTAGGGTCCCCTCTTCGAAGAGATGCAATGTCATTTGAAGCTTGTCTAATTATCTTTGCATCATGTCTTCTCAAACTTCGAAGCTTCCATTTACTTGGTTAACCACCAAAAGAGAGTCACATTATGCCTCGATGACCTTTGCTCCTAGGCTTTTGGCTAGTTCGAGACCTGAAATCATGGCGTCATACTCGGCCTCATTGTTAGTCAACTTCGAAGTTTTTATGGATTGCCTAATTATGCCGCCCGTAGGAGATTTTAGAACTATACCGATCCCGGACCCTTTCACATTCGAGGCACCGTCAGTGAAAAGGGTCCATACCCCCGATGATGTGCCAATTTTTAACAAGAGTTCTTTTTCTACTTCGGGCACGAGGGTAGGCGTAAAATCGGCCACGAAGTCGGCCAAAATTTGGGACTTAATAGCCGTTTGAGATTGATATTAGATATTGTACACTCCAAGTTCGATGGACCATTTGGCCAATCGGCCCGATAATTCGGGCTTATGCAAGATGTTTCGAAGTGGATATGTAGTTAACACACATATAGGATGACATTGAAAGTATGGCTGATCTTCTAAATACGAAGGCAGAGGTTGTGGATGCTCGGACCGAAGCCTAGGTAGCTCAAGTGAAGGCCGACATAAAGGTGGCCATTTACTTGAAAGACGCTGCCGATGCACGGGCTGAGCTGAGAGGATCTTTCAACAGAGAGATGAGGAGCAATGAATATGCCCGTGCAAATATCGAAGGGAGACCCTCGAGGAGGTACATGCTAGGGGCTTTGACCTCTCGGAAGATATAAAGTAGGCCGAGGCAGACGAGATCGACGCCAAGTTTTTTCTTTCTTATTGAGCTGATGCTGATACTTGAAGGCCACTGTGGGAGCTGATCCGAGGAGCCTTTGAAAGAGCTGGTCCCAAGAGTGGACTAGATTTTTTTCTTTGTTGTTTGCATAGGACTCATGTGGGAGCGTTGTAAATATGTATCTGTAATACACACACACACATATACATATGCATATATATATATATATATATATATATATATATAAACATTCTTTGATTTGATTTGCCTATTGGTAGTTGGTCTGGTGAATTGGACTTTGAGATGAAACCCTTGGGGTTATAAATTGGCCCTGAGGTTCTCTAAGCTGGCGACTCGGGCACTTATGCTTTAGGTTGGTACAACCTTTAATGTAGGAGGCGACTTGGGCTCTTACGCATTTTTGGCCCTGAGGCAATTTAGTTAACCGTATCAGGCTTAGTCTCTGAGTTGGGTTGCGACTCGAGCTCAATGGCCCTCTAATTTTCAAATTGGCCCTGAGGCGCTTTGTGTCGGTATGACCCGTAGCTAGCGACTCGGGCTCTTACACGTAAGGTCGATACGACTAGCTGGCGACTTGGGATCTTAGCTTTTTTGGCCCTGAGGCGCTTTAGTTAACCGTATTAGGCTTAGTCTCTGAGTCGGGTTGTGACTTGATCTCAACGACCCTCAGATTTACAAATTGGCCCTGAGGCGCTTTGTGTTTGTATGACCCGTATCTGGCGACTCGGGCTCTTACGAGTATGGTCGATATGACTAGCTGGCGACTTGGGCTCTTACACGTTTTTGGCCCTGAGGCGCTTTAGTTAACCGTACCGGGCTTAGTCTCCGAGTCGGGTTCTGACTCGAGCTCGACGGCCCTATGGTTTACAAATTAGCCCTGAGGCGCTTTGTGTCGGTATGACCCATAGGTGGCGACTTGGGATCTTACGTGTAAGGTCGATACGACTAGCTGGCGAGTTGGGCTCTTACGCTTTAGGTTGGTACAACCTTTAATATAGCGGGAGACTTGGGCTCTTACACTTTTTTGGCCCTGAGGCGCTTTAGTTAACCGTATCGGACTTAGAATCCGAAACAGGTTGCGACTTAAGCTCAATGGCCCTCCGGTTTTCAAATTGGCTCTGGGGCGCTTTGTGTCCATATGACCCGTATCTGGCGACTCGGGCTCTTACGGGTAAGGTCGATACGACTAGCTGGCGACTTGGGCTCTTACGCTTTTTTGGCCCCGAGGCGCTTTAGTTAACTGTACCGGGCTTAGTCTCCGAGTTGGGTTGCGATTTGAGCTCAATGGCCCTCCGGTTTTCAAATTGGCCCTGAGGCGCTTTGTGTCGGTATGACCCGTAGCTAGCGACTCGAGCTCTTACGCATATGGTCGATACGACTAGCTTGTGACTTGGGCTCTTACGCTTTTTTGGCCCTGAGGCGCTTTAGTTAACAATATCAGACTTAGTCTCAGGGTCGGGTTGTGTCTCGAGCTCAACAGCCCTCAGGTTCACAAATTGGCCCTGAGGCACTTTGTGTCGGTATGACCCGTAGCTGGACACTCAGGCTCTTACGCGTAAGGTCGATACGACTAGCTGGCGACTTGGGCTCTTACACTTTAGGTTGGTACAACCTTTAATGTAGCGAGCGACTTGAGCTCTTATGCTTATTTGGCCCTGAGGTGCTTTAGTTAACCGTATTGGGCTTAGTCTCCGAGTCGGGTTGTGACTCGAGCTCAACGACCCTCAGGTTTTCAAATTGGCCCTAAGGCGCTTTGTGTCGGTATGGCTCGTAACTGGCAACTCAGACTAGCTGGCGACTTGGGCTCTTATACTTTAGGTTGGTACAACCTTTAATGTAGCGGGCGACTTGGGCTCTTACGCTTTAGGTTGGTAGAACCTTTAAACGATTTTTTTTCAAAGTTTTTCAAAGTAAATGGAGGCATGTGATTTTACGGCAACAGTCGGACGTGTCCGAGTTGCGTTAGTTGGGCTGGAGCCTTATGACGGTGATCATAGTGTTTGGCCGTAGCCTTTTAGTCCCCGAGTGAGATAGCCATGGTGTCTATATCGAGGGAATTCCCTTTGGGTCTTACAAGTTCGATATATAGCCTTGACTTTGATATGGGGTTTATGCCTATTTTAAGGTCTTACAAATTTGTACATGCCTTGCTTGAGGTCTTACAGTTTTGATGTTGCCTCGTGGAGGGCTTATGAGTTCGAAGTTCTCGGCCCTGAGGTCTTACGGCTTCGAATTTGATAACTTGATGAGCCGACTGTCGCGGGCAGTCCCCGAGTCGGAACTGATGTTTCCTTTAGGAGGGCTTATGCTGTTGATATTGCCTCGTGGAGGGCTTATGAGTTAGAATTTTCCTGCCCTGAGATCTTACAGCTTCGAGTTTTATAGCTTGATGAACTGACTGTCGGGGACAGTCCCCGAGTCGGAATTGATGTTTCCTCAAGGAGGGCTTTTGAGCTCAGAGTTTCCTGCCCTGAGGTCTTATGGCTTCGAGTTTTGGCGACTCAGTGGAGTGACTGTCGAGGACAGTTCCTATGTGCTTGCTAAAGTTTTGGCCCTGGGGCTGTCTCTTGTAAAAATGGCAAACTCCTTTGATGTGAGAATGTTTTGATGATAGAAGGTACTTCTCTGATTACTTGGTACAAGTATACATGCTTTTTCAATCGAGGGTTCGATTATTTTGTGCGGACACGGTTCATTCGACCGTTTGGTCCGATACATCATTCTCCTACCAAGACCCTATTTGGCATATTTCAGTGATCTCCTAGGGGGATGCCCCTTAGTATTCGAGGTTGATCGAAGAGAAGCCTTGAATATTTGGTGAGTTCTCCTTATGTATCATATGGATGTTGCCTCCTATCGAGACCCTCTTTGGCATATTTGGGATAAATCCGATGTGAGGGAAAAAAGAACGCAGCACATGCTTTAAAACCTAAGGCCTTCGAGCTGGGGGATGTTTTGATTCCTCTTAATCGCATACCTGCGCATTTGGTTAGTGTAAATCTTGAAGGAAAGAGGGAGAGGATTGTACCTTAGCAATAAGAGCTTGAGCATTGATATGTTCCAATGGTTTGGCAGTTGCTCGCCTTCCATGGTGCCGAGTTTGTAGGATCCTTTCCCAACTACCCCGAGGATGCGATACGATCCTTCACAGATCGGGCCTATCTTACCTTCATTAGGGTTTTGAGTGCTTTGGGTGACTTTCCTTAGGACTAAGTCCCCTGTTCCAAAATATCGGAGGTTTGCTCTTCGGTTGTAGTATCTTTCGATTCTTTGTTTTTGGGCGGCCATCTAGATCAGTGAATCTTCTCGCTTATCGTTCGAGGGCCGTGGTCATGGCCTCATTGTTTGAGTCTTTGGTGGCATGTCAGAATCTTGGCTCTCCGACCTCGACCGGTATCAAAGCCTCAGACCCGTACACCAAAGAGAACGGCGTCTCTTAGGTGCTTGATTTAGAGGTTATCCGATATGCCCATAGTACTTCGGACAATGTTTCTCTCCATTTTCCCTTTGCATTTCTAAATTCTTTTTCAAGTTCCGAATGATGGTCTTGTTTGTGGAATCGTCTTGACCATTTACACACGGGTGGTAGGGCATCAATCGTATTCTTTTGATCTTGTGATCCTCGAGAAACATTATTATTTTGCCTCCAATGAACTGCTTCCCGTTATCACATGTTATCTCGGAGGGGATCCCGAATCAGCACATGATGTGATCCCATATGAAGTCGCTGACTTCGTTTTCTCTTATCTATTCATAGTCCTGTGCTTCCATCCATTTTGAGAAATAGTCAGTCATAAACAGAATAAATCTAGCTTTACCTGGTACCGTTGGTAGGGGGCCGACTACGTCCATTACCCATTTCAGGAATGGCCATGGTGATAAGACAGAATGTAGTTGTTCACCGGGTTGGTGGATCATTGACACGAATCTCTGACACTTGTCGCATTTTCGGACGAATTCTTTGATATCCCTTTCCATGTTGTCTTAGTAGTAACCTGCTCTGATCACCTTTTGAATTAAAGAATCGACACTGGAGGGATTTTCGCAGGTGCCCTCGTGGATTTCTCGGAGCACGTAATCAGTGTCTCCTGGTCCCAAGCATACTGCCAGGGGCCCATCGAAGGTTCTCCTGTATAGAGCTCCACTCTCGTCAAGTGAAAATTGGGCTGCTCTGGTCTGAAGGGCCCTTGATTCTTTTGGATCCATGGGCAACTTCCCACTTATCAAATAATCGATGTATTTGTTTCTCCAATCCCACATCAGGCTGGTGGAGTTGATTTCGGCATGGCCTTCTTTGATCGCCGATTTGGATATCTCAACAACGGCCCCGTGGAGTATGTCATCTTCTTCAACGGATGAACCCAAGTTTGCGAGTGCATCGGCCTCGCTGTTTTGCTCCCGAGGTATGTGGACCAGAGTCCATTCTTTGAAACGATGCAAAGTGATTTGAAGTTTGTCTAGGTACCATTGCATCCTATCCTCTCAAACCTCAAAGCTCCCGTTTGCCTGGTTTACTACCAAAAGGGAATCACATTTGGCTTCGACGACTTCTGCCCCCAGGCCTTTGACTAGTTCGAGACCTGCAATCATAGCCTCATACTCGGCCTCGTTGTTAGTCAACTTTGCATTTTTATAGATTGTCTAATCACGCCACCTCTAGGTGGCCTCAGAACTATGCCGAGCCCGGATCTCTCACGTTTGAGGCACCGTCGGTGAACAAGGTCCATACCCCGGATGATGCAGCCGTTTTTAGCAGAAGTTCTTTTTCTACCTCGGGCACGAGGGCGGACGTAAAGTTAGCCACGAAGTCTACCAGAATTCGAGACTTGATAGCCATTCCGGGCTGATATTCAATATCACACCCCCTGAGCTCGATGTCCCATTTGACCATCCGGCCCAACAATTTAGGTTTATGCAATATATTCCGAAGAGGATATGTTGTTAAAACACATATATGGTGCTTTGAAAATAAGGTTTCAATTTTCGAGATGCACTTATTAATACAAGAGCTAGTTTTTCTAAGTGGGGATACCTGGTTTCAGCATTTCCCAGGGTTCGACTTACATAGTAGACAGGGAATTGTGTGCCTTGATCATCTCAAACCAGCACGCCACTTACCGCTACCTCGGATACCACTAAGTACAATATTAGCGTTTCATCCTCCTTTGCGGTGTGGAGAAAAGGCGGTCTTGAGAGATACCGTTTTAATTCATTTAAGGAACGCTGGCACTCCAGAGTCCACTCAAAGTTGTTTTTCTTTTTGAGTAGAGAGAAAAAGTGATGACTCCGATCTGATGACCTCGAGATAAATCGGCCCAGCGCCGCTATCCGCCCAGTCAGCCGCTGTACTGCCTTTACATTGTTTACCATCATGATTTCTTCGATGACCTTGATTTTTTCGGGGTTGATTTCAATCCCCCTGTTTGATACCATGAAGCCTAAAAATTTACCTGACCCTACACCGAAAGCGCATTTCTCGGGGTTGAATCTTCATGTTGTAGCTTCTAAGGATGTCGAAAGTTTCCTGCAAATGAGTCAAATGGTCTTATGTGCGCAGAGACTTAACCAGCATGTCATCAAGGTAAACTTCCATGGATTTGCCTATTTGATGTTCGAACATCTTATTAACTAGGCGCTGGTACGTGGAACCTGCATTTTTTAGCCCGAAGGGCATTACGTTGTAGAAGTATGTGCCATACTTCGTGATGAACGAAGTCTTTTCCCTATCCTCGGGGTTCATTTGAGTCTGATTATACCCGGAGTAGGCGTCGAGAAAGGTGAGAATCTCGTGGCCGGCCGTGGCATCAATGAATAGATCGACGTTGGGCAGCGGGAATGAATCTTTAGGGCATGCTTTATTTAAGTTCTTATAATCTAGACACATTCTTAATTTATTCCCTTTTTTGGGGACCACTACTACATTGGTCAACCACTCGGAATATTTTACTTCCCTAATGGACCCTATTTTGAGGAGTTTTGTTACCTCTTCTTTGACGAATGCATGCTTTGCCTCGGACTAAGGCCTCTTTTTTTGCTTTACCGATTTGAACCTGGGGTCGTTTAGTTTGTGGGTGGTTATTTTCGGGGAGATCCCTGTCATATCTAAGTAAGGCCAAGCAAGGAAATCATCGCTGTCAATAAGAAATTGAATGAGTTCTTTCCTGAGTTCGGGGGTTAATCCCTTTTTCAGGTATACCTTTCGATCTGGTAGATGTTTCATCAAAACGGTACCGCCCTGATGCTGTGTATCCATGGCCTTCCCAGTAGGGCGTTGTATCTCGTGTCCCCTTCGATGACATAAAACCTGGTGACTCGAACTGTACCGGACACATCGACTGGGAGGATGATTTCCCCCTTCATTGTTTCGCTCTCCATGTTAAACCCTCTGAGGGAATTAGAATCGGATACGATTTGGTCAAGCAGCTTGAGCTGCTCCACTATCCTGAATCTGATTATATTGGCCGAGCTACCTGGATCCAGAAGCACACGCTTAATTTGAGTGCTATTCAAGAGGAAAGAAATTACCAGCGCATCGCTATGCGGTTGAGACAATGCTTCAACATCTTCCTCTATGAACACAATAGTTCCTTTAGGTATGCAACATTGAGTTTGTTCTTTCGTGGCGGTGGGAACTTTGGCCCGCTTAAGCATGGGTTCTTGCGGTTCGTGGTCCTCAGGATCGTTGTTTTCACGTGCGTTTACTGAGTTAGACATTTTCTAACCTGAAAGTGAATATTCTTGGGCAAGAAAAAGTTTGAAGAATAACTTGCATTTTTAGAAAACCAGCACTAAAACAATCACTATTACTTTTAGCCCCACAGTGGATGCCAAACTGTTTACCGTGAAAATGGTAATTACAATTAAATTTGATTATGTGGTTCTAAAAATATGTGATTTATTTTAATGCCAGTTGTTAGGAAGTAGATGCTAAATGTAGGTGAAGAGAGTGCGATAATGATAAAGGGAGGCAGAGATATGCAGACCGGGCTACTGAGGGACGGGGTCTCGAGTTGATCGAAACAGGGCCTCGAGGTCGAGTTCGAGAGCTTGACGGAGTGTGGTCGATAACGGGCCTAGAAAATGGCCTCTTTATGATCAATAATAAGCAATAAATGAATATATATAAATGAAACACAATAAATGGAAGCAATAAATCAATGGAATAATTGTAGAGAATGTTTAAGTTAGGGAGCAGAGAATGTTGTTGTTCTTGTATTGAATATCATTTCTCCTGCAAAATGTCAATGGTCCCCTTTATATAAGAGGTGGATTTCCAACATAGTACATGTGTAATTATTACAAAGAAATACAACTGGTACAACTATTTAATGTAAAGAGATATGGCTGGTACAACCATTTAATACCACAGTACGGGCTTGTACTATCTTGTGCACTTTGTCATCTTTAACCACGTGCCCCTTGAGGATTTCTCGCCTTTTCACGTCGACCCTTGATTTGTGCTGCCTCGAGGTTGAGGACCCTCGATGTGCCCTTCGATGCCGAGTTCGGGCCTTCGACCCTTCATTCTCATCGAAGTGGCCGTGAAATCGGGCTCTCCGATTTTAGCCGTATACAATACGGTGGTGTCACATTTTAGGATAATAATGTTTGCTAAGTATGGAAGTTATAAGTGGGCTTGCTAAGCATGGAAATTATAAGTGGGGTGGACCCTATGGTACACCAAGAAGGATTAGTTGGGGATCTTTATTTATGTGGCTTTCTAGGAAACAAACTAAGGATATATATAGAGCAAAGTATGATAGAGATATCTTAAGCTCAATAAATAGAAACAACAAAGGTACACGAGAAATCATATATTTCCATATTTGGGGGAGATGTAACGTGAATTTATATTGTAGTAGCAACAACGTGAGTTGGTATTCTATGGAAGAATAGTGTAATCTTTCTTAAACACAATATGCGGGTTTTGCGCACCACCTCAATTTCGTTGTTCCTTTTTGGCGCATTGGTCAATCCGGGCTTTCTTCAATGTGAAGTAAGGTTAAAAAAGAATATTTCTTGGGAAATAAGATCGTGAAGTAGATTAGACTCGAGCTCTTGAGCCAGTAGGTTAAGACCAGGTATGTTAAGACTATTACTCTTTCCTTTTGGCATGACCTATACGATACAAATGAAACGAACAAATGCACTTTCCTAAATGACTCTATTCATTGAAGTACTAGAAGTGCTTACATTCTTGATTCCTCATGTGTCCTATATGGGTCTTAGAAAATATGTAAGTTGATAAAGTTTATTTCATGATATTAATCAAAGGCATATTGATCTTATGACATTCCGAGAAACCTTATTAACGTATTTATTATGCATTTCTTTCATTTATACATGTACATTGACCCATGACCAGATGACGTTATATACACGTATATTATATGTATATGGGATATGGGAAAAGGTTACGATGTTATATACGCATCACCACCTGAACATCTGGTATACATTGATGATTTGCCCACAGTGGCCGACATGATATGACGGGATTCCCTTAGTGGTTTGATGATGTTATGTACGCATATATCTATGTATGGTACGACATTTATCCGCATATTCATGACATTATAAATATGAAATGATTCACAGAGTTGTTCAGATTTACATGTTGAGTCTTTTACTCCATGTTCCTCTATGTCTTTTATTTACTGATTTTCATTTCTTACTTACTCGGTACATTATTTGTATTGACGTCACTTTTTCCTGGGGACGCTGCGTTTCCTGCCCACAGGTCTTAATAAACAGGTTGAGAGTCCTCCAAGTAGGCTATCAGCTCAGCGGAAGGTGTTGGTGCGCTCCATTTGCTCCGGAGTTGCTTATATGGTCAGTATGATTTGGACATGTATTGATTAGTATGGCGGGGCCCTGTCCCGACCTTTATGGTATTCATCTACTCTTAGAGGCTTGTAGACATATGTCATGTACGTGAAAGATTGTATGTCCTTGCCGGGCTATGTTCAGTGTACGAGTGATCATTTTGATCTTATAGGCCCGTATGTCATATGTATAAATTTCTACTACATGTTGGGTGGTCCAATGTTGAGTATTTCCTTATGTTTTATTCTACTTATCTCATGACAGCCTCTCCAACTCATTTACCTATGATAGTATGATATGAAAGATACGCTATGTTGGTACTCGATTGAGTAAGGTATCGAGTTCCCGTCGAGGCCCATTCGTTTGGGTCGTGACAAAAGTGGTATCAGATCAGTTCTGTCCTAGGGAGTCTACAAGCGGTGTCTAGTAGAGTCTTGTTTATCCGTGTGTTGTGCACTACACTTATAAGCAGGAGGCTATAGGGCATTTAGGACTATCACTCTTTATTATTACTCTAGATCGTGTGGTAGAGCTCATTTATAAGAATTCAAACTCTTAAACTCTATTTTATTCATAATACAACAATAACTACATCCAGAAAGACAACTGGTAAGATATTGCATGTGGATGTGGAAGAGTTGAGTAAGAGGAACTTGATCTTGCATGATGCTTATGATGAGTAAATGTGAGGTCTTTTGTAGATTATGTGTGCAATAAGAGGTGTAAGCTTCTTGATAAGGAGCCTTAAGGAAAGAATATCTATCCACCCATATGGTGAAAAGAAACGAGAGATTTAGGAAGTAGATATAAGTTTCAAGAAGTAAAAGAAGCAAGATGAAGAAGGGTACGAGGCGCCCAGTTAATGAAGATTATCGGTATTTACAACTCAGCCAGAGAGATATAAGCATTATGAATTATCTTTAACAATAACAGATGTATGTACTATCGGCCACACCCACCTCAGTTATGCTCTATGGGAGCTAGCATATATAGTTTAAGAGAAGGACGGGATATCACGATCCGACTAGGGTTAGAGTAACCCAAAATGGTGGATGGATTGTCTGCGTTAGTTGATATTTCCGAAGGATATTGCAAATGTGCTGATAGATCTCCTTGTGAGACACCCAGATGGTGCACTCTAAAATAGTACAGCTAGATATGAGTACTACAAAGTGTTACGACCCCAAATCCTAAACCGGCCGTGATGGCGCCTATCGTGAAACTAGGCTAGCCAACAATCACATATTTACAGTTCTCTTCAAAATCCCAACTCATTTTCAACATTTCATAAACGTATATAAAATTACTGAATCCATTAAGCAAAACAAACAGTTAAACAGTCTAAAACCATCCCAAAGTTCTGGAGTCAACATGTCATGAGCATCTAAGGAATATGCCAAAAAGTCTACTATTATAATAAAAAACCTCGGAACGAAGAACTAGGTGCAAAATAAGAAAGGAAAATAGAGATGATGCAGACGCTGAACAACTACCTCTATGTCCCGACTCCGTCTCCGCACGGAAATAGATGACTAACACTCGGTATCCGCACCTGTATCTGCACAAAGGGGTGCAGGGAGTAATGTGAGTATTCCAACTCAGTAGTAATGGAAATAAATCAAGTCTAAGTAGTAAGAAACACATAAAATCAAATCATCAGTTCACAATAAGCATAGCCTTTCTTTCCAACAGTATATACATATATATATGAAGTCAACATGCCTTAAAAGCCAACTTCAGTAAAATCCTTTGAAAAATGTGTTTACCAACAATTTCAGAAATAAAAAAACTTGAAGAATTTAGTGTAAAATGAAATAAGTCATAAGTAGCCGCTCGGACCAAAACATGAATCATAAATACCCCTCGGGCAGAACATCTTCCAACATACCTCACAGTCACTTAGTATCAGCCCCTCGGCCTGAGAAGTAGCGGCAACTGCCCGAGCAAGGGTGGTACACATTGTCAAGATCTAAGACAAGGTCTCTTGAAGACCCGGAATAACAATAGGCACTGCCTGTGCCTGAGCCTGTCCCGTTGGTGTATCTTCGGCGGGAATCTGATCCTGAATAGTAGGGGGATAAACTGGTACTGCCCTGGCTGTTTCACGGGCTGGTCCCCTAGCTCTACCACAAGCCCGACCTCTCGCTAGTCTAGCTAGTGGCTGATCACCCTGATCGGTAGCGCGAGTCTTCACCATCTGTGAGAGAATGAAACAACAGAAGTTTAGATTTACAGAATCAACAAAATGGGACGAAAAAATTCAAGAAAAATGAGATTGTTCCTAAGGGTTCTGCATCTTCTTAAAGATAAGTACAAATGTCTCCGTACCAATCCGCAAGACTCTACTAAACCTGCTCATGACCGTGGAGTCCTATGTCACCTAGGCTCTGATACCAATTTTTCACGACCCCAAATCTTAAACAGGCCGTGATGGCACCTATCGTGGAACTAGGCTAGCCAACAATCACATATTTACAGTTCTCTTCCAAAATCCCAACTCATTTTGAACATTTCATAAACGTATATAAAATTACTGAATCCACTAAGCAAAACAAACAGTTAAACAGTCTAAAACCATCCCCAAGATCTGGAGTCAACATGTCATGGGCATTTAAGGAATATGCCAAAAAGTCTACTATTATAATACAAAACCTCGGAACGAAGAGCTAGGTGCAAAATAAGAAAGGGAAAACATAGATGCTGCGGACGCTGAACAACTACCTATGTCCCGACTCCGGCTCCTCACAGAAATTTATGACTAACACACGGTATGAGCACCTGTATCTACACATAGGGGTGCAGGGAGTAATGTGAGTACACCAACTCATTAGTAATGGAAATAAAGCAAGTCTAAGCAGTAAGAAACACATAAAATCAGATCATCAGTTCACAATAAGCATAGCCTTTCTTTCCAACAGTATATACATATATATATATATGAAATCAACATGCCTTAAAAGCCAACTTCAGTAAAATCCTTTGAAAAATGTGTTTTCCAACAGTTTCAGAAATAAAAATACCTGAAGAATTTAGTGGAGTCATAAGTAGCCCCTCGGGCCAAAACATGAATCATAAATCGCCCATCGGGCAGAACATCACTCAGCATACCTCACAGTCACTTAGTATCAGCCCCTCGGGCAACCTCACTATCACTCATCCTCCAAATCACTCGTCACTCGGCACTTGGCACTCGCACTCAGTAGGTACCTGCACTCACTGGGGGTGTGTATAGACTCCGGAGGGGCTCCTTCAGCCCAAGAGCTAAAATCAAGCCACCTCGTTGCATATCATATCCTCACAATCAGGCCCTCGGCCTCACTTAGTCAGCAACTCTTAAAAGCCCCTCGGGCGTATATGTAAAACGGGGTAGTCAACCCAAAAACATCATTTTATATCTCAAATAGAGTAAATAAGGCCGAGTTTCGAAATCAGTTCAACATAACATGACTGAGTGTAAATCATAAGTCAACACAGTGAGGAAAAATAACTGTAAAAAACAATCCCTCAAGGGGTCTAAACAAGTCGGCACGAGGCCCCAAACATGACTTATAGACCAAATATAGCAATAGTTTTAGAACACAATTTAACATATGATTTAGAGTAAAAATACGCAACTCAATAGTTGCCGCGGAGAGGGAAAAGTCCCATCCAAAAATCAGTGCACGCCACATACTCGTCATCCGACATGTGCGCCATTCTAAAAATAGTGAGAAAATACGAAGTCCGGGGTTTCATACCCTTAGGACAAGATTTATAGCCATTACTTACCTCCACCCGGGCCAAAATAGTAATCCGCGATGCTCTTGCCCCTCGAATTGGATCCTGATTGCTCCGAATCTAACCAAAACCATATTAACATCATTAATATACGCTAAATGAACAAGGCTCAAACGAAAACTATTAATTTTAGACACAATTCTCGAAATTGGCAAAACTCGAGCCCTGGTCCCACATCTCAGAATTCTATAAAATTTACATCAAAAGAATCCTCATCCTCCCATGATTCTATACATACCAAGAACACCAAAATCGGACATGTGTAACAATTGCCCCTTCAATTGCTCAATTAAAATCCCAATTTTCTCATGCCCTAACCTCCCCAATTTTGGGTTTAAATCCAACTAATTTCCGGTTTAATTACTTAGAAAACAACATAGAATCGAGTTATGAAGTCGAAAATCTTACCTCCAAGTGATTCCCTTCTATTTCCTCTTCAATCCCTCTCAAAGAGCTCCAAACCCGTTCAACAATGGAGGAAAATAGACTAAAATTCGTAAGAAATGGCTTTTATAAAACACTGCCCAGCACTATATATTTCTTCAGTGCGTTCGCGTCACAAGGGAGGCGTTCGCGAAGCATTGGCCCTCCTCCCTCTATGCGATCGCGTCCACCCAACTGCGTTCGCATAGAGTAACCAAACACCCCTTGCCACACGCGCCCACACTGTGCGATCGCAATAAGCCTCACGCGACCGCACTGCTCTGGCTACTCTCACTTCGTGATCGCGGACCTCTAATGGAGATCACATATAACAATTTCTGCTGTCTCACCACTAAACCTATGCGATCGCAGCCCCACTATTGCGATCGCATAAAAGTAAACAAAAACTAAGAAAATGCAGCAGCAACAACAGTCCTTTAAGCCCAAACACACTCCATTAACCACCCGAAACACAGTCGAGGCCCTCGGGACCTCAACCAAAACTACCAACACACCCCATAACATCATTCAAACTTAGTCGAGCCTTCGAAAACACCAAAAACAACGCAAAACACCAAAATCACATCAAATTTAAGCCTACGAACTTTGAAACTTCTAAATTTCGCCAATGATGCCGAAACAAACCAAAACACGTCCTAATGACCTGAAAATTTGCACACATACCCAAATGGACATTAGGAACCTGCTCCAATTCCCGGAATTCCATTCTGACACCGATTGCCTATTTTCCCCTGCCGACCGAAAATTGCCAAAAACTAACTTTCGCCAATTCAAGCCTAATTCTACACTGGACATCAAAACTTCATTCCTAACACACTCCTAAGTCCCAAATAACCTAACAAAGCTTTCCGAGCCATAAAATCTACATTCCGAGGTTGTTTATTAATAAGTCAACTCCCAGTTGACTTTTCCCACTATTAAGCCAATTTAATAGACTAAGTGTTTCAGTTCTCACCACGCCCACTCCGAACCCGAACCAACCAACCCAACACAACATAAATAGGATAAGCAACATACGATAAAGTAGAAACAGGGGGAACGAGGCTAATTTCACAGAACGACTGGCCTGGTCGTTACATCCTCCCCCTCTTAAACAAGCGTTTATCCTCGAACGGGTCTAGAAACATACCTGGAGTCTCGAATAAGTGAGGATATCTGCTCCGCATATCCCGCTCGGTCTCCCAGGTGGAGTCCTCCACCCGCTGCCCCCTCAACTGAACCTTCACTGAAGCTATATCCTTAGACCTTAGCTTTCTGACCTGACGACCTAAAATAGCCACTAGCTCTACCTCATATGACATATCACCCTCGAGCATCAAAACATGGAACACCGGATGAATACTCGTTAAGCTGGGAGGCATGGAAAGTCTATAAGCCACCTCCCCAATCCTCTGAAGCACCTCGAAAGGCCCAATGAACCGGGGATTCAGCTTTCCCCTTTTTCCGAACCTCATAACACCCTTCATGGGTGACACCTTTAGCAACACCTTTCCCATACCCTGAAAGACACATCTCGGTCCTTCCGGACCGCATAACTCTTCTGCCTAGACTGCTCCATGCGAAGCTGCTCCCGAATCAACTTCACCTTACCCAACGCATCCTGAACCAAGTGTGTGCCCAATAGCCTAGCCTCGTCCCGCTAGAACCAACCAACCGGAGACCTGCACCTCCTACCATATAATGCCTCATATGGAGCAATCTGGATACTCGCTGATAACTATTATTATATGCAAACTTCACGAGTGGCAGAAACTGGTCCCATGAACCCCCAAAATCAATGACACAGGCACGCAACATATCCTCTAGAATCTAAATAGTACGCTCCGACTGCTCGTCGGTCTGAGGGTGAAACGGTGTGCTCAACTCGACCTGAGTACCTAAATCCCTCTGCACGGCCCTCCAAAACTGAGATGTGAACTGAGTACCTCTATCAGAAATGATAAAAACTGGAACCCCATGCAATCAGACAATCTCCCTGATGTAAATCTCAGCTAATCGCTCCGAAGAATAAGTAGTGCCGACAGGAATGAAGTATGCGGACTTGGTCAGCCGATCCACAATAACCTATATATCCTCGAAGTCTGTGGGATCCCAACTACAAAGTCCATGGTGATTCGCTCCCACTTCCACTCCGGAATCTCAATCTCTGAAGCAATCCACCCAGTCTCTGGTGCTCATACTTGACCTGCTGACAGTTGAGACACCGAGCTAGAAACTCGACAATATCCCTCTTCATCCGCCTCCATCAATAATGCTATCTCAGATCCGGATACATCTTTGCAGCACCCAGATGGATGGAATACTGCAAACTATGGGCCTCAGCTAGAATCAAATCTCGAAGTCCATCCATATTGGGCACGCAAATCTGGACCTGCACCCTCATGACCCCATAATCACCAATAACCACATCCTTGGCATCACCGTGACAGACCCTGTTCTGAAGAACGAGCAAGTGTGGATCATCATTATGGCGTGCTCTAATCTGATCGTAAAGAGAAGACCTGGAGGCTACACAAGCCAATACGCGCGGGGACTTTGATTGATCCAACCTAACCAACTGACCCGCTAAAGCCTGAACATCAAGTGCTAATGGTCGCTCTACTACTGGAAGGTAGGCTAGACTCCCCAAACGCTCCGCTCTACGACTCAGGGCATTGTCCACTACATTGGCCTTCCCCGGATGATATAAAATAGTGAGGTCATAATCCTTGAGAAGCTCCAACCACCTCCTCTAACGCAAATTCAGATCCTTCAGCTTAAGCAGATGCTGCAAACTACGGTGATCAATAAAAATCTCACAAATTACTCCATACAAATAATGACGCCAAATCTTCAAGGCGTGGACAATAGCTGCTAGCTCAAGATCGTACACTAGATAATTCTTCTCGTTCTCCTTCAGTTGTCTGGACGCGTAGGCGATCACCCTATCGTCCTGCATCGAAACCGCTCCAAGGACAACTCTCGAGGCATCACAGTAAATTGTATAAGAACCCGAACCCGTAGGCAAAACCAGCACCGGAGCTGTAGTCAAAGCTGGCTTGAGCTTCTGAAAGCTCCCCTTGCACTCTTCAGTCCACCTGAACTGAGCACCCGTCTGGGTCAGTTTGGTCATAGGTGCTGCAATATATGAAAATCCCTCTATAGAACGACAATAGTACCCTGCCAAATCAAGGAAACTACAAATCTCGGTAGCTGATGACGGTCTAAGCCAGCTCTGCACTGCCTCTATTATCTTTTGGTCAACTTGAATACCCTCACTGAACACCACGTTCCCCAAGAATTCTACTGAATCAAGCCAGAACTCACACTTCAAAAATTTTGCATACAATCTCTTCTCCCTCAAGGTCTGTAGCACAACTCTCAAATGCTGCTCATGATCCTACCGAGATTGGGAATACACCAAGATATCATCAATAAAAAAGATGATGAAAGAATCCAGATAAGGCCGGAATACACTGTGCATCAAGTGCATAAAGGTTGCTGGGGCATTGGTCAGCCCGAATGACATAACCAGAAACTCATAATGACCATATCTAGTCCTGAAAGCAGTTTTCAGAATGTCTGGCCCCCGAATCTTCAACTGATGATATCCGGAACGCAAGTCAATCTTGGAAAATACCCTGGCACCCTACAACTGATCAAACAAGTCATCTATACGAGGCAAGGGATACCGGTTCTTCACCGTAACCCTGTTCAGCTGCCGATAATCAATACACATATGCATAGACACCCTTCTTCTTTACAAATAACATCGGTGCACCCCAAGGTGACACACTAGGCCGAATGAACCCTTTATCTAGGAGTTCCTGAAGCTGCTCCTTTAATTCCTTTAGCTCCGCTAGTGCCATAAGATAGGTGGAAAAAAAATAGGCTGGGTGCCTGGCACCAGGTCAATACCAAAATCAATGTCCCTGTCAAGTGGCATGCCTGGCAGATCTGCAGGAAACACGTCCGGAAAGTCACGGACCACATGAAGTGAATCAATAGCGGGAGTCTTACCACCGACATCCCTCACAAAAGCCAGATATGATAAACACCCCTTCTCAACCATGCGATGGGCCTTCAGGTAGGAAATCACCCTGCTAGGCACATACTCAGAAGAACCTCTCCACTCAACCTTCAGACATCCCGGCATAGCTAAGGTCACGGTCTTAGCGTGAGAATCAAGAACGACATGACACGGAGATAACTAATCCATGCCCAATATCACATCAAAATCAACCATGCTGAGTAACAATAGGTCCACTTGGGTCTCCAGACCCCCAATAGTTATCACATACGACTGATACACACGGTACACAACAATAGTATCGCCCACCAGAGTCGACACATGAACAAACATAACTAAAGACTCACGGGGCATATCCAACAAATGGGCAAAATATGACGAGACATAAGAATATGTAGAAGCAGGGTCAAATAAAGCCAAAGCATCTCGGTGACAGAGTGAGACAACACCTACGATCACTACATCGGAGGCCATAGCATCTGGCCTGGTTGGAAACGCATACATATGGGCCTGACCTCCACCTGATCGACCTCCCCCTCTAGGGCGGCCTCTAGCTGACTGACTACCACCCCTGGCTATCTGGGCGGGTGGTGAAGTAACTAGAGCTGAAGTCGAGGGCTGGCCCCTCTACTGAGAAGAACCACTAGAACGACGGGGAAACTACCTCCACATGTGCTTAAACTCTCCGCACTCAAAACAACTCCCTGGAGCTGGAGGCGAGGACTGATAGAAACCCCTGGCACCAGAATGGCTACTAGAAGAATCATGTATTGAGAACTTTGAACTGGTGGTGCTCGATCTGCACTCTGGGCTGGGAGGGCGCCGAATGAAGAACGACCTGGCTAAGAATTGCGGGGACCATGCCCTGAAGATGCACCACTATAGGCTGGGCAGACTAAGGAGGCCTGAATGAATGGCCTCTACCATGCTGAAACTACCCCTTGGAAGGAGCACCACTAGAATTACCCGATCCACGAGGCTACTTGGACTTCCACTCCTCCCACTCCTGATAGCGAACCGACTCAATATCTCGAGAAATATCCACAACCTGCTCGAAGGTAGCATCTGATACTCTCTCCCAAGTCATAAAAGGCGGAGCTGATAAGTGAGGCCATCCACGAACCTCCTAATCCTCTCCCTATCTGTAAGGACAAACTCGGTGGCATGACGATCCAACTCTGAAAATCGCATCTCATACTGCGTCACTGATAGCTCCCCCTGACGCAGCTGCTCAAAATGTCGCTGCTGCTTCTCCCTATGAGACTGGGGTACATACTTCTCCAAGATGATAGTGGAGAACTGCTGCCAGGTGAGTGGTGCTGAACCAACAGGCCTACGCCTGTCAAAATATTTCCACCAAGTGAAAGCAGCACCAGAAAACTGAAAAGTAGCAAACGAGACCCCACTGGTCTCCAGAATCCTAGTAGTACGCAGCATCCTCTGACACTTATCCAAAAAAAACTGGGCATCCTCTGTAAAGACCCGTAAAATTTCATAACTATATAAGATGCCCGGGTAGGTCCCCATGTTGTCATAACTGTAGAAATTCTTAAAAACGGACCTTTTTGAAGTAAAAAGTACCCCGGGGCTTAAAATATAAGATTTTCCAGAATTGTGCGGATCTGCGGTCCACTATGCGATCGCAGATCAGGTATGCAGACCGCATAGTGGTCGCATACCTAGTGTTGGCTTTTTGGCTCAACTAAGGGCCATTCATGCTACATGAATGCGGACTGCATATCAGGAGTGCGATCGCATTCCTGACCGCATTCCTTACTTCGGGGCTTCTAATTTCTAAATTTTATACCCGACCCTAAATCTTATAAAACACCTACCCCTTTCATTTTAATGTCTATCTGACTAAAATAGAGAGAAGGGAGAGTGATTTTAGTGAGAAAAAGCCATCTCCTCCACCAAATTGGTCCTCCATTTCTACTCAGGCCTGGAAATCTTTGAGTAGTAGTTGTCTTCTTCACCATAAGAGGTAAAGTTCACACCCCATTTTCCTTAAATTCTCGGATTCTAGTTAAAACGGAACACAGCTAGGTGGTTCTTGAAGATAAAAGTTAAGACCTTGAATGCATGTGATTAACTTACCATAATCTAGTAAGGGAAGTAAGTTAGATAAATTCTCACTAGAAAAAGGGTTTAGTTGATCTAAGGGATCACATAGTGTTTGATAAAATGCTCAAATGAGTTCATGATTTCTAAATTCTAAGTCTAATCATGTCATCTTGTAATTATATTGAAGGCGTTAGCAGGTCCGGTGGTTTGAGAATAAATATTAAAGGGAAATTCCAACTCGAGGTATGTATGGCTAACTTTAATCTTTGTAGAGTTGCCTTGTTAGGGTCCGTGCATTCAGTATGAATTCCTGGCTTGATTGTGTTTGAATTTATTATCCTATTGTGAGGAGATGACAAATCATGTTCTCTGAATGACAAATCATGTTCTCTGAATGCCTTTGTTGATTTTCATGTCACCTTGCTACTTTAGATTGTAAAATGTTATTCTTTGTACTTACCCTGTCATGTGCAAGACTCGTTATATGCTGGAACTTATCGATATGAAAGAAAGTGATACTAAAGGAATGAAAATGGTAATGAAATCAATTGTTGAATGTATCCAAGTGTTAAGGGCTGTGTAGTAAATGATGGGAAATAAAAGTGAATTTATTTGACTGATCTAAATGGTTATGGCGCACCAAACATGACTCACTGCTTGGTAGAGATGATTGTGCCTTTGATTTCATATGGCTGTTTGGTTGTTATGAATTTATACTCTTGATCATAGACATCCTTGTGATTGAATTGTTGATTGTTGCTGCTATTGAATGATGTCCGGTGAGATCGGGTTGCGCGCCGCAACAGAAGAAACAAGGGTGGAATATGATTGTATGGTGGGATCGGGTTGCGCGCTGCAATGAAAGAAATAAGGGTGGAATATGATTGTACGGTGGGATCGGGTTGCGTGCCGCAACAGGAGAACAATTGAAATATGAAACTGTGAAAACTTCATTTGTGATTCTCTGTATCTCTGTGCAATAATTGTTTGGTTTCTTTGACTGCCTCCTATTTGTGCACTGTTTTGATTTTACTTAGAGTAAAGTTTGTCCATACATACTATTACTATTCCATGGTACTAACGTCCCTTTTGCTGGGGGCGCTATATGTTTCATATGGATGTAGGTGGTTCTATTGCAGTTAGCTCAGTCCGCCGATAGTGGTGCCTTCCTCTCATCTCCTCAGTAGTTCTGGTGAGCCCCACTTCCTTTCGGGGCTGTGTGTATTCTATGCTATCTTCTTTTGTATATCTTGTTCCTTTAAGGTATAGCCGGGGCCTTGTTGCCGGCAAATCATATACTCTTCTCCGTATCTTTAGAGGCTCCGTAGACACTGTGTGGGTTGTATATATATTTTGGGTAGTAGTTGTAATTATTCGAAATCGTGGTCCCGTGATGGAAATGTTGTGTTTAGTTTGTATAATTTTGGGATTTTCAAATGATTAAAGCTTTAAAAGAGGAAAAATGGAATTTTTGTTGTAAATTCATACCTTGATTACATTTTCTATGTCATTTATAAATTTGTATATTGTGCACACGGGGTAACGCGTTGGGTAGGAAAGGCAATCCAGGTCCGCTTGACCAGAATCATCCGGTGAGGTGCCGGTCTTGTCCCTCGGTTTTGGGGCGTGACAAACTTGGTATCAGAGCCTCAGGTTTTAAAAGTGTCCTAGGGTGTCTCTGAGCCGTGTCTAGTAGGGCCCTTCTTATCGGTGTGTTATCGACCACATCTATAATTAGGGGGCTGCATGGACATTTAGGAAAGTACCCTTTTATTGCTATTCTATATCATGCGATGAGGTGAAAGGTGAGGTTGTCTATCTCTAACTCATGCATTGTTCCAATTTTCAGTAAATGGCACCCAAGAAGAGAACTCGACTCGGCCTAGCGGCCAGTGCCACCCCAGGAGTGGTCATAAATTCTCCAGCTGGTGGTGTGGGTGTGAATGATTCCCCAACCATAAATCAAACTGACTCCTCCACTCCAGGCCAGAATATTCCTATTCCTATTCCAGCGGAGGTTGTTGAAATCCCTCCTGCTGATATTCCTGACCCACCTCCAGCTCAAGCTTCCGGTCCCGATTTTTCTGATGGGGACCTCAGGGGAGCTATCCAGATGTTGACTCAGCTAGTGGCCTCCCAGGCCCAAAGATCAAATGTTTCCCCTGCATCCTCTAGTGAACAAGGGTGTTCTTCAGGTTCCAGAGTCAACCAGTTTCTACGGTTAGCCCCTCCAGAGCTCACAGGCACCGACCTAGAGGCTGATCCTCATGAGTTCATTGATGATATGTACAAGAACCTCCGGGTTATGAGCGCTATTGAGGCAGAGGGAGTTGAGTTGGCTTCTTATTGTCTGAAGGGAGTGGCATATTCGTGGTTCGAGATGTGGGAGAGTTCCCTTGGAGAGGAGAGCCCCCCGACGAGGTGGGATGAGTTTGTAGATGCCTTTATGGATCATTTCTTGCCTTTACGAGATTATTGCATCCCATGCTACAGTGTTTGAGGTCCTCAAGCAGGGCAACATGAGCATGTGGCAGTATCATATGGAGTTTGTGCTCTTGTCCAAATATGTTGTTCATATGGTGTCTACTATGGAGGCTAGGGTTCGTCGGTTTTTTAGGGCCTTAGTCCCTTGGTTATCAATGAGGCTGCTACAACTGCTCTGCACTCAGATATGAACTATGGAAAGATTGTGGGATTTTCCAAGGCTACGAAGGCTCGGAAATTGAAGATACATATGGAGAGAGAGAGAGAGTAGTAGTAGAGCCCGGTCAGCGGGCAACCCTAGGAGTTCAGTGGGAGCTGGGAGACCAGCCCTTGGGAGGGGGTCATCAGTGCCATCTCATTCTTATGCTCAGTCCTTAGCCAGTGCACCGCGATCAGGGCACATTTATCAGCAGGGAGATCGTTTTGGACCAGGTTCAGATAGCAGGTGGTTCCATCATTCGGGTTGTTTAGGTATGAGGTTCCGGCAGTAGCAGAGGGCCCCATGCCCTAAGTGTGGGAGGTTTCATTCTGAGACCTGTTACTTGGAAATACCGGTACGCTATAGATGCGGAGTGAGAGGCCATCTTCAACGAGACTGCTGTGCACCCAGTCAGTGCACAGGTAGGGGCACTGCTCAGCCATCCAGTTCTTCAGCCGCTTCATCTTCATCACGCCCTCCAGCCTACGGCCCTCCAGCTCCATTAGGGCGCAGTGCAGCTAAGGGTGGAGCACGGGGTCAAGAGGGACCCAGTCGGTTCTATGATTTGAGTGGTCGCCAGAGTGCGGAGGCTTCTCCAGATGTTGTCACATGTATTCTGACTGTTCAATCACATGATGTTTATGCTCTTATTGATCACGAATCTTCTTTGTCATATGTTACTCCATTTATCGCTTCAAGTTTTGGGATAGAATCAGAACAGCTTCACGAGTCGTTCTCTGTGTCGACTCCGATTGGTGATTCTATTACGACCGTGCGAGTCTATAGGAATTGTGTTGTCACGGTGCGTGGTCGGGATACCACGACCGATCTTGTTATGTTGGGAATGGTAGATTTTGATGTAATTATGGGGATGGATTTGATCTATTCGTGCTTTGCTAAACTCGACTACCGAACAAAAATTATGAGGCTCGAGTTTCCTAATGAACCAGTCATCGAGTGGGAGGGGAATAATATTGTGCCAAAAGGTAGGTTTATTTCCTACCTTAAGGCCTCAAAGATGATCAGGAAAGGGTGCATCTATCATTTGGTTCGGGTTGCGGACACCACTTCAGAGGTGCCTGCTCCCGAATCTATGCCCGTTGTGAATGAATTTCTTGAAGTATTTTCGGATGAGCTTCCTGGGATTCCACCAGATAGAGAGATCGATTTCGGGATCGATGTATTGCCAGATATGCAACCAATATCTATTCCACCCTACATAATAGCGCCGACAGAATTGAGAGAGTTAAAGGAGAAATTGAAATTTTCTTGGAAAAGTGTTTCATTAGGCTAATTGTGTCGCCTTGGGGCGCACCGGTTCTTTTTGTCAGAAAGAAAGATGGATCGCTTCGGATGTGTATTGATTATCGGCAGCTCAACAAGGTCACCATAAAAAACAAATACCTATTTCCTCGGATAGATGATTTGTTCGACCATTTGCAAGGTGCTAGGTTCTTCTCAAAGATTGATTTACGGTCCGGGTATCACCAGTTGAAGATCAGGGAGAAGGATATTCCAAAGACCGCCTTCAGGACTCGTTATGGGCACTTCGAATTCTTGGTGATGTCTTTTGGGCTAACCAATGCCCCAACAGCTTTTATGGATCTTATGAATTGGGTTTTCAAGCCGTTTCTTGATTCTTTCGTGATAGTCTTCATCGACGATATCCTTGTTTATTCGTGGAGTCAGGACGATCATGCCAATCACCTCAGGGCAGTTCTGCAGACTCTTCATCAACACAAGTTGTATGCAAAGTTCTCAAAATGTGAGTTTTGGCTAGAATCAGTCACCTTTTTGGGCCATGTTGTTTCCAGGTAAGGGATTTAGGTTGATCCCTAAAAGATTGCAGCAGTGAAGGATTGGCCTAGGCCAATGATCCCGATGGAGATCCGCAGTTTCTTGGGTTTAGCTGGATATTATTGGAGGTTCGTGGAGGGATTCTCTACTCTCGCCTCCCCATTGACTAAGATAACGCAGAAAGCGGTTAAGTTTTAGTGGTCCGATGCTTATGAGAAGAGTTTTCAAGAATTAAAATCAAGATTGACTTCGGCGCCAGTGTTGACCTTGTCAGAAGGTTCAGAAGGGTTTGTGGTGTATTGTGATTCTTCAAGGGTTGGTTTGGGGTGTGTATTAATGCAATGTGGTAAGGTAATAGCATATGCTTCTAGGAAGCTCACGAATCACGAGAAGAATTACCCGACGCATGATTTGGAGCTCGTGGCAGTTGTGTTTGCATTGAAGATATGATGACATTATCTTTATGGGGTCCATGTGGGCTTGTTCACAGACCACAAGAGTCTTCAGTATTTATTCAAACAGAAGGAGTTGAACTTAAGGCAGCGAAGGTGGTTAGAATTGCTCAAGGATTATGATATGGATATTTTGTACCATCCGGTAAAGGCGAATGTGGTAGATGACGCTCTTTGTCAGAAATCCATGGGTAGCTTGGCTCATTTGGAAGCAGGTCAGAGACCTTTGGCTCCAGAGATTTATCAGTTGGCCAGTTTGGGGGTCTGTCTTTCGGCCTCAGACGAAGGGAATGTCGTGGTGCATAATGGAGCAGAGTCTTCACTTGTAGAGGAAGTCAAGGGAAAGCAATTCAGGGATCAAGCTTTGGCACAGTTGAGGGAAGCAATTCTGAATCACAAGACTACAACATATTCACTCGGTAATGATGATGGTGTTTTGCGGTGCCAAGGGAAGTTATGTGTTCCGGATGTGGATAACCTTTGGGAGAGGGTAATGGAGGAGGCTCACAATTCGAGGTATTCCGTACATCCAGGTTCTACGAAAATGTATCACGATCTCAAGGAGATTTATTGGTGGAATGGTACGAAGAAGGGTGTGGCGGACTTTGTGGCTAGGTGTCCAAATTTCCAGCAAGTGAAGGCCGAGCATCAGAGGCCCGGTTGGTTGATGCAGCTTATAGAATTACCGACGTGGAAATGGGAGATGATCAACATGGACTTTATGGTGGGTTACCCTGCACTCCGTGTAAGTTCGACTTAATTTGGGTGATAGTGGATCGTCTCACGAAGTCGGTTCGTTTCTTGCCAGTCAAGTCCACAGATACTGCAAAACAGTATGCTCAGTTGTATTTCAAGGAAATAGTCAGGCTCCATGGCACTCCAGTATCTATTATCTTAGATCGAGGGGCCCAGTTCACAGCTAACCTTTGGAAGAAATTTAAGCAAGGGTTGGGTACGCAGGTAAATCTCAGCACAGCATTCCACCCGCAGACTGATGGGCAAGCAGAGCGGACTATTCAAACGCTTGAAGACATGTTACGATCTTGTGTACTTGATTTTAAGGGTAGCTTGGATGATCAATTGCCGCTTATAGAGTTTTCTTACAACAACAGTGTCCATGCTAGTATTCAAATGGCCCCATTTGACGCATTATACGGAAGGAGGTGTAGGTCACCGATTGGATGGTTCGAGGTTGGAGAGGCGGAACTGCTAGGACCGGATCTTGTGCACCAAGCTACAAAAAAAGTTAGAGTCATTCTGGAGAGGATGAAGACTACTCAAAGTTGTCAGAAATCCTATGCGGACGTTCGTCGAAGAGATTTGGAGTTTCAAGCAGATGATTGGGTGTTCTTGAAGGTGTCTCCCATGAAGGGGGTGATGCGGTTTGGGAAGAAAGGGAAATTGATCCCAAGGTATGTCGGGCCATATAGGATTTCTCAAAGGATAGGACAATTGGCGTATAGGCTGGAATTTCCCCCTGAGATGTCATTAGTGCACCCGGTGTTTCATGTGTCCATGCTGAAGAAGGTAATTGGAGATCCATCTGCCATCGTGCCGGTTGAGACCATTGAAATTAATGAAGAGTTGTCATATGAAGAGGTTCCGGTTTCTATTCTTGATAGGCAAGTTCATAGGTTGAGAAACAAAGATATTGCTTCGGTCAGAGTGTTATGGCAGAGTCAACAAGTCGAAGAAGCCACGTGGGAAGAAAAAAATGAAATGAAAGAGAAATATCCCATTTGTTTGAATAATTCCAGTGGTGGTATTGAAATTTTCCATCTCTAAGCAATTACACATTGTGTTAAATTTTGTGCAAGGACACCCCACTCCCCTAATTAACCTGCTATTGTAAATTTCTCAACTTTGTGCCACATTTGTAGATGTTGTGAATAGTTGGATTAGGTGCAAATGCTTGAAATAGCTGAATTATTTGCAACTCATTGTAATAGTTGAATTATGTGCAAATTTGTGGTGTTAACCGAACTATGTGTAGCTTGTTGAAGTAATTGAATATATACAACTTTTTGAGATAACCGAATTATGTGTAAGTTGATGAAGTAACTGAAAACTGTGTGGAATTGGTTAAAAATGTGTTTTGAGGGCTCTCTGACAGGTAGATACGCCTAATTACAGAGGAGACTCTGGAGAAATTTTAGAAAATATCAGAGTTAGTGAGAATTGGGGGGATAGCAAGTCATGTTTTCATAGCCTAGTGATTCCCGATCCTCATTCGAGGATGAATGGTTCTAAGTGGGGGAGTATGTAAAGACCCGTAAAATTTCTTAACTATATAAGATGTCCGGGTAGGTCCCCATGTTGTCATAACTGTACAAATTCTTAAAAACGGACCTTTTTGAAGTAAAAAATACCCCGGTGCTTAAAAGATAAAATTTTCCAGAATTGTACGGATTTGTGGTCCACTATGCGGTCGCAGATCAGGTATGCAGACCACATAATGGTCGCATACCTGGGCAGCCCGTTGGCTTTTTGGCTTAGCTGAGGTTCATTCATGCGACAGGAATGCGGATCGCAATCGCATTCCTGACCGCATTCCCTACTTCGGGGCTTCTAATTTCTAAATTTTATACCTGACCCCCAGTCTTATAAAACAACTACCCCTTTCATTTTAACGTCTATATGAACAAAATAGAGAGAAGGGAGAGTGAGTTTAGTGAGAGAAAGCCATCTCCTCCACCAAATTGGTCCTCCATTTCTACTCAGGCCTGGAAATATTCAAGTAGTCGTTATCTTCTTCACCATAAGAGGTAAAGTTCTCACCCCATTTTCCTTAAATTCTCGGATTCTAGTTAAAACAGAACACGCCTAGGTGGTTCTTGAAGATAAAAGTTAAGACCTTGCATGCATGTGATTAACTTACCATAATCTAGTAAGGGAAGTAAGTTAGAGAAATTCTCACTAGAAAAAAGGTTTAGTTGATCTAAGGGATCACATAGTGTTTGATAAAATTCCCAAATGAGTTCATGATTTCTAAATTCTAAGTCAAATCATGTCATCTTGTAAATTAGATTGAAGGCGTTAGCAGGTCCGGTGGTTTGAGAATAGATATTAAAGGGAAATTCCGACGCGAGGTATGTATGGATAACTTTAATCTTTGTAGAGTTTCCTTGTTAGGGTCCGAGCATTCGGTATGAATTCCTGGCTTGATTGCGTTTGAATCGATTGTCCTATTGTGAGGAGATGCCGAATCATGTTCTCGGAATGCCTTAATTGATTTTCATATCACCATGCTACTTGAGATTGTGAAATGTGATTCTTTGTGCTTACCCTGTCAGGTGCAAGACTCGTTATTTGCTGAAACTTATCGAAATGAAAGAACGTGATACTAAAGGATTGAAAATGGTAATGAACTCAATTGTTGAATGTATCCAAGTGTTAAGGGCTGTGTAGTAAATGATGGGAAAGAAAAGTGAATTGATTTGACTGATCTAAATGGTTATGGCGTACCATACATGACTCACTGCTTGGTAGAGATTATTGTACCCTTGATTTCATATGGCTGTTTGGTTGTTATGAATTTATACTCTTGACGATAGAAATCCTTGTGATTGAATTGTTGATTGTTGATGCTATTGAAATGATGTCCAGTGGGATCGGGTTTCGATGCAACAGAAGAAATAAGGGTGGAATATGATTGTACGGTGGGATCGGGTTGCGCACCACAACAGAAGAAATAAGGGTGAAATATGATTGTATGGTGGGATCAGGTTGCGCGCCTCAACAGAAGAAATAAGGGTGGAATATGATTATAAGGTGGGATCGGGTTGAGTGCCGCAATAGGAGAACAATTGAAATATGAAACTGTGAAAACCTCATTTATGATTCTCTGTATCTCTGTGCAATAATTGTTTGGTTTCTTTGACTGCCTCCTATATGTGCACTGTTTTGATTTTACTTAGAGTAAAGTTTGTCCATACATACTAGTACTATTCCATGGTACTAACGCCCCTTTTGCCGGGGGCGCTACATCTTTCATATGGATGTAGGTGGTTCTATAGCAGGTAGCTCAGTCCGCCAATAGTGGTGCCTTCCTCTCATCTCCTCAGCAGTTCTGGTGAGCCCCACTTCCTTTTTGGGTCGTGTGTAGTCTATGCTATCTTCTTTTGTATATTATTTTCCTTTAAGGTATAGCCGGGGCCTTGTTGCCGGAAAATCCATATACTCTTCTCCGTATCTTTAGAGGCTCCGCAGACACTGTGTGGGTTGTATATATATTTTGGGTAGTAGCTGTAATTATTCGAAATCGTGGTCCCGTGATGGAAATATTGTGTTTAGTTTGTATAATTTTGGGATTTTCAAATGATTGAAGCTTTAAAAGAGGAAAAATGGAAATTTTGTTGTAAATTCATACCTTGATTCCATTTTCTATGTCATTTATAAATTTGTATATTGTGCACACAGGGTAACGCGTTGGGTAGGAAAGGAAATCCAGGTCCGCTTGACCGGAATCATCCGGTTAGGTGCCGATCTCGTCCCTCGGTTTTGGGGTGTGACATCCTTGCCCTCAGCACCACTGAATGTCGGAGGCTGAAGTCTACTAAATCTATCAAGTCTACGCTGTTCGTCCTCTGGCATAGCTGAAACCACGAAGTACCAAACTGGAGCAACCGGCTGGGCTGGAACCGCCCACGGTGTCTGATGGCCCTTAATAACCTGCTCAGGTGTCCGGGAAACTGGAGTCTGACTGCCTCCTCCGGCCTGAGAAGTAGAGGCAACTGCCCGAGCAAGGGTGGTACACATTGTCAAGATCTAAGACAAGGTCTCCTGAAGACCCGGAATAACAAGAGGCACTGCCTGTGCCTGAGCCTGTCCCATTGGAGTATCTTCGGCGGGAATCTGATCTTGAATAGTAGGGGGATAAACTGGTACTGCCCTGGCTGTTTCATGGGCTGGTCCCCTAGCTCTACCACAGGCCCGACCTCTCGCTAGTCTAGCTAGTGGCTGATCACCCTGATCGGTAGCGCGAGTCTTCACCATCTGTGAGAGAATGAAACAACAGAAGTTTAGATTTACAGAATCAACAAAATGGGACGAAAAAATTCAAGAAAAATGAGATTGTTCCTAAGGGTTCTGCAGCCTCTTAAAGATAAGTACAAATGTCTCCGTACCGATCCGCAAGAATCTACTAAACCTGCTCATGACCGTGGAGTCGTATGTCACCTAGGCTCTGATACCAATTTTTCACGACCCCAAATCTTAAACAGGCCGTGATGGCGCCTATCGTGGAACTAGGCTAGCCAACAATCACATATTTACAGTTCTCTTCCAAAATCCCAACTCATTTTGGACATTTCATAAACGTATATAAAATTACTGAATCCACTAAGCAAAACAAACAGTTAAACAGTCTAAAACCATCCCCAAGATCTGGAGTCAACATGTCATGGGCATTTAAGGAATATGCCAAAAAGTCTACTATTATAATACAAAACCTCGGAACGAAGAGCTAGGTGCAAAATAAGAAAGGGAAAACATAGATGCTGCGGACGCTGAACAACTACCTATGTCCCGACTCCAGCTCCGCACGGAAATTTATGACTAACACACGGTATGAGCACCTGTATCTACACATAGGGGTGCAAGGAGTAATGTGAGTACGCCAACTCATTAGTAATGGAAATAAATCAAGTCTAAGCAGTAAGAAACACATAAAATCAGATCATCAGTTCACAATAAGCATATCCTTTCTTTCCAACAGTATATACATATATATATATGAAATCAACATGCCTTAAAAGCCAACTTTAGTAAAATCCTTTGAAAAATGTGTTTTCCAACAGTTTCAGAAATAAAAATACCTGAAGAATTTAGTGGAGTCATAAGTAGCCCCTCGGGCCAAAACATGAATCATAAATCGCCCATCGGGCAGAACATCACTCAGCATACCTCACAGTCACTTAGTATCAGCCCCTCGGGCAACCTCACTATCACTCATGCCTCCCAATCACTCGTCATTCGGCACTCAACACTCGCACTCAATAGGTACCTGCACTCACTGGGGGTGTGTACAGACTCCGGAGGGGCTCCTTCAGCCGAAGCGCTAAAATCAAGCCACCTCGTGGCATATCATATCCTCACAATCAGGCCCTCGGCCTCACTCAGTCAACAACTCTCAAAAGCCCCCCGGGAGTATCAATAAAACGGGGTACTCGACCCAAAAACATCATTTTATATCTCAAAATAGAGTAAATAAGGCTGAGTTTCGAAATCTGTTCAACACAACATGACTGAGTGTAAATAATAAGTCAACACAGTGAGGAAAAATAGCAGTAAAAAGAAACCCCCAAGGGGTCTAAATAAGTCAGCACGAGGCCCCAAACATGGCTTATAGCCCAAATATAACAATAGTTTTATAACACAATTTAACATATGATTTAGAGTAAAGATACGCAAGTCAATAGTTGCTGCGGAGAGGACCAAGTCCAATCCAAAAATGAGTGCACGCCACATAGTCGTCATCCGACATGTGCGCCATTCTAAAAATAGTGAGAAAATACGAAGTCCGGGATTTCATACCCTCAGGACAAGATTATAGCCATTACTTACCTCTACCCGGGCCAAAATACTAATCCGCAATGTTCTTGCCCCTCGAGTCGGATCGTGATTGCTCCGAATCTAACCAAAATCAGATTAACATCATCAATATACGCTAAATGAACAAGGCTCAAACGAAAACTATCAATTTTAGGCACAATTCTCGAAATTGGCCAAACCCGAGCCCCGGGCCCACGTCTCGTAATTCTATAAAATTTACATCACAAGAATCATCCTCCAACGATTCTATACATACCAAGAACACCAAAATCGGACCACAATTACCCCTTCAATTACTCAATTAAAGTCCCAATTTTCTCATGCCCTAACCTCCCCAATTTTGGGTTTAAATCCAACTAATTTCCGGAATAATAATTTAGAAAACAACATAGAATCGAGTTGTGAAGTCGAAAATCTTACCTCCAAGTGATTCCCTTCGATTTCCTCTTCAATCCCTCTCAAAGAGCTCCAAACCCGCTCAACAATGCAGGAAAATAGACTAAAATTCGTAAGAAATGGCTTTTATAAGACACTGCCTAGCACTATATATTTCTTCAGTGTGTTCGCGTCACTAGGGACGCATTCGCGAAGCATTGGCCCTCCTCCCTCTGTGCGATCGCGTCCACCCAACCGCGTTCGCATAGAGTAACCAAACACCCCCTGCCGCACGCGCCCACATTGTGCGATCGCAATAAACCTCACGCGACCGCACTGCTATGGCTTCTCTCGCTTCGCGATCATGGACCTCTAATGGAGATCACATATAACAATTTTTGTATGCGATCGCAGCCCCACTATTGCGATCGCATATAAGGAAGCCAGAACCAAGAATGCAGCAGCAACAACAGTCCTTTAAGGCCAAACACACTCTGTTAACCACCCGAAACACACGCGAGGCCCTCGAGACCTCAACCAAACCTACCAACACACCCCATAACATCATTCAAACTTAGTCGAGCCTTTGAAACACCAAAAACAACGCAAAAACACCAAAATAAAATCAAAATTAAGCCTATGAACTTTGAAACTTCTAAATTCTGCTAATGATGCCGAAACTAACCAAAACATGTCCGAATGACCTGAAAATTTGCACACATACCCAAAATGGCATTACAAACCTACTCCAATTCTCGGAATTCCATTCCAACCCCGATAGCCTATTTTCCCCTGCCGACCGAAAATCGCCAAAAACTAACTTTCGCCAGTTCAAGCCTAATTCTACACCGGACATCAAAACTTCATTCCGAACACACTCCTAAGTCCCAAATCACCTAACGAAGCTGTCCGAGCCATAAAATCTACATTCTGAGGTCGTTTACCAATAAGTCAACTCCCAGTTGACAACTATTAAGCCAATTTAAGAGACTAAGTGTCTCAGTTCTCACCACGACCACTCCGAACCCGAACCAACCGACCCAACACAACATAAATAGGTTAAGCAACATACGAGAAAACAGAAATAGGGGAAACAGGGCTAATTTCACAGAACGACCGGCCAGATCGTTACACAAAGATATGCACTATAATCATGGAAGGGATAAATATTATATTAGTGTGACTCCAATCCCTAGTAGAGAGAGAATTTTTGGCAACCTGAAGAGTAATGGGATGGAGCAAGGGCAGTTAAAAGCAAAAGAATATCTTGTTGAGGTTTTCAGAATAAAGTGATAGACATAAATGTTAGCAGGGAAAGAAGGAGAGTTAATAAAATATTATGAGTAAGATGTGATAGTTGGATGAAAATGGTAGAAAAAAAAATGACAGTATTGCAGAGTCTATAGTCAAGTGAAGGTAAGCACAAGAGGTGAAATTCCTTGAGACAGTAAAAGAGTATAGGCCATAAAGTCATATCCTCATTTCGAGAAATAAGTTTGTGACTCTAACGTGATTACCAAAAGGAAAAGTTAGACCCTAGAGTAATAGAAATTAGTATGGGATGGTGAACAAGATAAACTAAACATGAATTAGGGACTGAGTGATTTGATAATAGTCGGTATCATGATAATTTCATATTGTGTTCCAGCGATAATAGAATGGACTACAGAAGAACAAATTTTAAAGGTTATTCAGGAAGACGCTTCCCTAAAGAAAGCATTGTGAGCAAAGTTAAGCATAAGGGACTATACATTCTGTTACACTAAGTGTCACCCTTGTGAGTAAGAAATTTTGTTATCCTTGGTACATAATGATTACCGCAAGGCGAGTAAGGGTCATCGATGATATGAAACACGCCAAGGATGAAGAGGTAAAACATCTAAAGGTATATCATCGTAGCTCTAAATATTAGTACTCCCCTAAAGGGGGGAATACAGAGTGATGTGGCATTAAGCCAGAATTAAGTGGTTCTAGTAACTATAGGATGGTAAAGGAAGAATGCATTAAAAATGATAAAAGGGATGAGATTGCACTGATTCAAATCCTACAGATATGCTGAATTCCAGAACATTATGCAAACACGATGTCAAGGGGAGTAAGTAAGGGTTCCTGCCCAAGATGTTATTGATAGATAAGGAGGTAGTGCGAGACATAAGTTAAGACAAAGGAAATAACTCAAGAAAGATTACGCGGAATATTGATATGATAATGGGATAACGAGTAGTTAGTAGTTGATTCACGAAGAGCCTAGTTATGTCTATACAAGAGGATACAGAGAAATCAACAGATCGTGCAAGATAAATATAGTGAACCCCAACATAGTTAATTCAGTCTCGCAGATAATGATATCGTGATCCTTGAGAAATATTCAGATAGGAGTTGGGGTAGTTAAAGGTACAATATGAGTGTTATGGAAATAAAAGAGAATCCCACTAGGAAGACAGTCAAAATATCACTTCAGGAGCAACCCTACAAGTACAAGGGCGTGGAGGCAAGTAACTACGGATAATTATAGGCGATGAAGGACATCAAAAATTCCATCAAGTATACAATGTAATAAGCTCGCAGCTTTACAAGAGTCAGAGGGTCCTCCCTAAGTACTATAATGAAAGACTAGCTGAGGAAATAAGGAAGAAGGCTTCAACCTAAGCATAATAACAAGAAGAAGAAATGGCCATATAAAAAACAGTCTCACTGCAACATTGTATGCACTCTATAAGAAGGTAGCATCTACCGTGGCTAATGAACGGGAAGTAAAAATAAAAAGTAATATTCGAGATCATATGATTTTCACAAAAATTCCGACATGCATGGGAACTAAGATAAGCTAAGTATGCACGCAACAAAGGGCGAAGAAAGACCAGGAAAAGTAATAACTTACGTTTAAAGAAAGCTGAAAAGGAACAAAGGGAATTATTTGATCAATGATCCAAAGTTATCTCCACTTAAGACTTTGGAGTATTATCCATGCAACATATATGTTGACAATCATAAAGTCGTAGAAGACTCTGATATAGTTAAAAGAAAGAATTCCAGGTCATATACAAAGGATTGAATCGTTAGAAGATTGTATCATGGATATTCCATAGCGCCCATGAAAGGCTAAAGTAATAACTAATACCATGAGTCATAAAAATAGCTTAAGCCTACATACAGGCTGAGCAGAGGGACGAGAAAATAAAAGAGTTATATCAACTAAGTAAATCAGGAGTATGATTATTGGACCCAGAAAATTATAGAAATCGTGATTGAGATCATTGCAGAATCACTCTTAATATTAGAGGTACAAGAGAGATAGTACAACAACCATATTCTGTAATGGTTCTACGAGAAAGCTATTTAGAAGAGTACCAGCCTCATAAGAAGTCAGTATGAAGCTCCCACTGAATTGTGTATGCACTAGAGGTGCAAGTATTATAATAGAGCTTCAAATTGTGGATGTGAATGATACCTATATGGAAGGGAGGTCATGAAAGAGATAGAAGATGTGATGCGAGACTTTAAGGTAAGTAAGGTAAAGGTGTACAACATATAGGATACTCAAATGCAGAAGGTTGTGAATAGTCCATACTTAGGATAGAAGGCTAAGAGAGCTGGGATTGAGTATCCAGAAATGATAGTGGCGTCATTAGTGGCATATTTTACAGCCTATGGTTTCTATCTATCGAGAGGTTTAGTTAAAAGAGTAAAGAAGAGTTGGAGACAATGTGATGTCCCGCTTGATGTTCCAGAATAACATAAGGATATATGTGGTGGAAGTAAGTTGAAGGAAGGTTGTGAGTAGTATAAATGGATATCTGTAGGTCGCAAGATAAAGTATGGTAGAGAGACAAGGTTTTAGGAAGACATGAGTAAGGATAAGGAAAGGCGAGTGAGAAGGTGACGAGAATGGATAAGTCGTCCGGATCAAGCCCATGAAAACAAGAGAGCTGATGGTTTCTCTAAGTTATAGAAAGCTTAATATAACCTGAATGAACTGAAAGAAGTCTAAGACTAATAGCATTTAGAGGAGATGGAGTGCTGCCCTAGTAGTAGAATAAGGGTGTAATTGTAATAGATAAAGGATGACATTTGGGCCTCTGATTGAGTAATGATTTGAAGAAAAAAAGGGATTTCACGGACGCCACAAGATCAAAATACCCTCCCTAAGATGAATCACATTGGGATGCTATGAAATACGATTATGGAAGTATGGTATCGCCCCCAGGTGGATCAGGAAAATCACTTCAAATGTTCCTCGATGCAACGTGAGCCCTAGTGATTACGTAAGATGTTTCAAGTTATTAGAGGTAGATTGTAGATCAATATTGAGGTGAATCAAGAATAGATGGATAAAAGTTCAATAGTATAAGATGAGATTTAACTGTCATTCTTAAGATAAACAGTAACAAGGAAGCATTAAAGGACTAAGATTTATACATACATGATAAGCAGTGAGAGAGTAACCTGGAGTTTTATAACATCCCTCAGTAACGATAAATTAAAGTAAGAGTTATGGTATAGTATGACCTACCTAGATGCAGTAAAGTCATACAGATAGATAACCGGGTCTATGAAATAAGATATAGCAATATTTGTAAGTTCAACAAAATATCGAGTGAATAACTTCAGTACACCTATAGGTTCCCAGAGGAGAAACTTGTCATAGTTATGAATATGTTCACAAAGTGAGGCCTAGAGATTGGCTAAAAGATTGAGGGAGTAGTCGCATAGGCGCATATACAAGGAAAAAGGCGTAGAGACTGCATGATATAAGGTAGCAACAATTACGAAATTGGAAGAATCCCGACCACAATTCATGGTGTAAGAAAGAGGCATAAAGGGGGGAATGCCCTGGCCTTTGGATTTATTCACAAAATAGTTTCCTAAATGGAAAGGAGAGTATTAAAGTATTTGCAAAAGCTATGGGTTATGAGAATGATAAGTGCACTAGTCAACATTCGAGGACGAATGTTCCGAATGGGGTAATGTTGTTACACCCCATGTTTTCATACGTGAAAGTATGCCATAAGTAAATTGATGAAATATCGGAAATGAGATGTTACATCCCGCATTTCGTACTTTAAAGTTTCATCGTAAGTTAATCGACATAAGCTCGGGAATGAGATTGTTTTGCGATTATAAGTATTATGCTATTTCAAACAAGTGATAAGTAAATTCGTGAAGGTGAAAGGGTGAGCGAATCAAAGAAAATAATTTTTGTCGAAGTTTGACATTTTGGGATAAAATACGGTCCAAGCTATAATACCCTGTATTTATAGACTAGTGCCATACAAGGTACGTCATAACCATGATAGTAAGGTATATAAAGTATGTTAAAAGTGATTAATATTTTAAGTAATTTGAGATAATTGGTTAATTATTGATTTAAGTGGATAAGTGCATGAATTATTTTGTCCACGTGGGCCAATGACAACAAAAGTAAAGTATGATTAATATGTGTGAATGATATGTGGTGTCATATTTTGGGATAAGAATGCTTGCTAAGCATGGAAGTTTTAAATGGAGTGGACCCCACGATCACGATACACCAAGAAGGATTGGTTGGGGATCCTTATTTAGATGGCTTTCTACGAAACAAACTAAGGATATACACATATATATATATATATATATATAGCAAAGTATGATAGAGATATCTTAAGCTCAATGATATAGCAACAATAAAAGTACATGAGCAATCATATATTTCCATCTTTGGAGGAGATATAATGTGAATTTATATTGTAGTAGCAGCAACATGAGTTGGTATTTTATGGAAGAAGAGTGTAATCTTTCTCAAACACAATATGGGGGTTCTGTGCACCACCTCGATTTCGTTGTTTCGTTTCTGGCGCATTGGTTAATCCGGGCTTTCTTCAATGTGAAGTAAGGTGGAAAAAGTGTATTTCTTGGAAAATAAGATTGTGAAGGGGATTCGAGTTGAGCTCTTGAGCCAGTGGGTTAAGACCAGGTATGTTAAGGCTATCCCTTCTTTCCTTTTGGCATGATCCTTACGATACAAACGAAATTCATAGGCTTGATGATGTTTTGTACGTATATACCTATGAATGGTACGCCATTTATACGCATATGCATGGCATTATAAATATGAAATGATTCATAGAGCTATTCAGACTTACATGATGAGTCTTTTACTCCATGTTTCTCTATGCCTTTTATTTACTGATTTTCATTCCTTATATACTCGGTACATTATTTGTACCGCCGTCCCTTTTTCCTGGGGACACTGTGTTTCATGTCCGTAGGTCCCAATAGATAGGTTGAGAGTCGTGCAAATTGGCTATTAGCTCAGCGGAAGATGTTGGTGCGCTCTATTTGCTCCGTAGTTGCTTATTTAGTCAGTATGATTTGGACATGTATCGATTAGTATGGCGGGGCCCATTCCCGACCTTTATGGTATTTATCTACTCTTAGAGGCTTGTAGACATATGTCATGTACATGAAAGATTATATGGCCTTGTCGACCTATGTTCAGTGTACGAGTCATCATTTTGGTCTAATAGACCCGTATGTCATATGCATAAGTTTTTATTACATGTTGGGTCATCCATTGTCGAGTATTTCCTCATGTTATATTCTACTTATCTCAGTACAACCTCTCCAGCTCATTTACCTATGATAGTATGATATGAAAGATACGTTACATTGGTACTCAGTTTAGTAAGGTACCGAGTGCCCGTTGCAGCCCATCAATTTGGGTCGTGACATGGATTAAGTTCCTTAAGGAAACATGTCACGCCCCGAAATCCCACCATCGGGCCGTGATGGCGTCTAACGTTGAACCCGCTAAACAAGCCAACGTGTATAGATAAACTAGCATATTAACATCAATTTAATAGGATAAACTAAACGGTTCACAATTTAACATGGGAAATAAATATGGTTTCAAGCTAAATAAGGACAACATAATACAACAACGCGTAAATTTTCCCAAAACCTGGAGTTATAAACTCACGAACTATCTATAAGAGTGCTAAATACAAATCTAAAAAGAGAATACATAGTTGTATCTGAAACTAGGGAAAAAAGAAGACAGAAGTGAAGACAAAGGGATGGAAGAGACGCCAAGGCCCACGAACGCCTGCGGGTATACCTTGAAGCCTCTATGATAAGCTGGAAGACACTCCCACTAATGATGTCCTCTGAGTCCGGCTGCGTAATCTGCACAACATAAAGAAGTGCAGGTGTAGCATCACTACAACCGAACCCATGTACTGAATAAGTGCCGAGCCTAACCTCGGCGAAGTAGTGACGAGGTTAAGACACGACAACAAAGTGTACCTGTGCAGTTCAATAGTATAGCAGAAACTAAACAAGAATACAATTACGGGGAGAACATGCTGGGGGTAAGAGATAGCAAATACTGAAATGACAAAAACGAAAACAACAGTCTGAAATATCTGAAAATAATAACGGGAAATGACAACACAGATTAAACAGTGAAAGATGCGGCACGACATGTCCCCTCGTGCATAATAATAATATAAAACATGGCACGGAATTTCCCCTCGTGCATAATCAATATAAACATGGAACAGAATGTCCCCCCGTGCATAATAAATATAGACATGGCACAGAATGTCCCCTCGTGCATAATAAATATAAACATGGCATGGAATGTTCCCTCATGCATAATAAATAAACATGGCACGGAATGTCTCCTCGTGCATAATAATATAAAACACGGCACGACATCACCCTTGGTGCTTTAACACTCTTCCTCACCCAAACAACAATCACAAACAAGGGCAAGGAAATAAACAGAGTAAAAATAGAAATCCCGGCAAGGGAACATCAATTAAACAATTAAATCCCGGCAAGGGAACATCAATTAAACAATTAAATCCCGGCAAGGGAACTATACAACGATGACCCGGCAAGGGTACATTTCAATAACTCTTTCTCTTTCTTTCACTTTCATTTCCATAATTTATTCTATTACTCGAGCCAATGCTCCAAAGGATGTAATTATCTCATATTCCTTCATCATTCGTTTCACAATTTGAGCCAATGCTCCAAGGATGAAATTATCTCATATATCTTAATTATTCATTTTACAATTTGAGCCAATGCTCCAAAGATGTAATTATCTCATATCTCTTCATTATTCGTTTTACAATTTGAGGTAATGCTCCAAAGATGTAATTATATGATATATTAATTTGAGCCAATGCTCAAAAGATGTTTAAAGATTACAATTCCCTTCACATGCCCTTTACGACGTATAGAAATCCTCAATTAGGCATAGAAATTACAACAAAGTCAGAATATTCTCAATATAGGGACTCACGGTCATGCTAGACACCAATGTGTAGATACTCGTCACCATGCCTATACATCGTATTTGACAATTAGCAAATAGCAAATAATACTCAACTCCTATTCCCTCAAGCTAAGGTTAGACCAAACACTTACCTCGGGTCGAAAGTATAGTAATCAACCCTCTAACATCGCCTTTCCTTTAGAATTCGACTCCGAAATGGTATTATCTAGACATAATCAATTCAAGTATATCAATAAGGATTCAATGATTCAATTACATGGACTAATTATCCATTTCCTAGCATTCTTCCAAAATTATCAAAATTCGACCCCGGGCCCGCTCGCTCGGATTCTTGAAATTCTCGAAGGGAACACTCACCCAAAGCCTAAGGATCATAAATATACGATTTTTACTTGATTTCATGGCCAATTCACAGAAAATTCTAAAGTGATCACAAGTTCTAGGTTACTACCCAATTTCTTGAATTTTTGCACTAGTTTATGTAGTTAATTAGGCTAGGATGCATGCATGAAACAAATTTCCAGGTGGAATTCACTTACCTTATGAGACCTGGTTGATATCTCTTAAAAATGGAGGAAATCGCCTAAGGAAGAACATGGAAAATGAGAAAAATGGGTTTAAAACCTGTTTTTAAAACTTAGTGCCTGAACAGTGAACTCGCACCTGCGGCTCTGGGGACCGCACCTGCGGAATTGGGCTAGGGGGTCTAGGATCGCACCTGCGAAGTGGAGACCGCACCTTCGGTCTCGCACCTGCGAGAAATGCTCCGCACTTGCGATGTCTGGACAGGCCACTAGTGATCGCACCTACGATGCATGGGACCGCACCTGCGGTCTTGCACCTGCGATGATGGGCAACCGCACCTGCGGTCACACCAGAGCAGGTGCACCAGCAGCCTTGTTTGCTAGTTTTTAGCCCCGTTAGGCGCCCGGAAGGCACTTGGGCCCACCCGAGCCCTAGTCCAAATATACCAACGTGTCCCAAATTATATTACGGACTCGCTCGAGTCTTCAGAACACTCAAAACAACGCTAAAACTCAAAATCACACCCCCGAACCTCAAGAACCAAACTTAGGAATTTTAAAAACTTCACAACTCGGAATGATACCAAATACAACTCGGAATGATACCAAATTTCACAGATAACTCCCACAACATCCTACGAACTTATCCATGTGATCAAATTTCCAAAAAAACATCATATACATCGAATTAGGCCTCAAAATCCATGAATTCTATAAAATTTCATAAAACATCAAATTTCCATTTTTAAGTCCGAAACCCGTCAAATGAAATCCGATTTCAACCAAACTTCACAAAAAGTGCTTAAACCATATATATAACCTGTACCGGGCGCCGGAACCAAAATACGGGCCCGATACCATCACTTTCTAATCAGATTTCATTTTCAATTTCCTTAAATGTTTCAGAAAACAATTTTACTCAAAAATTCATTTTTCGGGCTTGGGACGTTGGAATTCTATTCCGGGCATATGCCCAAGTCCCATATTTTCCTACGGACCCTCCGGGACCGTCAAATCATGGGTCCGGGTCCATTTACCCAAAATGTTGACCGAAGTCAAATTTATTCATTATAATATCAAATCTTAGCATTTTTTTTACAAAATTTCATATTTAAGCTGTCCGGCTACGCGCCCGGACTGTGCACACAAATCGAGGAAACTATAAATGAGGTTTTCAAGGTCTCGGGAGTACGGAATGGGTAATAAAATAGGTGATGACCCTTTGGGTCGTCACAAAACACTGTGAATTCAGTGGGCTCAGATTAATTTCTACTTTTTCTACATTTTTGTTTATACGTTTTTTTCTTCTCCAGAATTATTTTACAAATACAGTATGCTAACAAGCTTAAGGAACTTAATTTGTTTTTCTGTATTTGTGTTATACTCTCTGTTCTGGATACTAAAACTTTGTGGTTGTCTACTCCTATTTTGGAGATTAAAGCCTTCGTGGTTATCTACTCCATTTGTTTACTTTAGCGTATGTTCTATTTTGGTTTTCTATCTGTTATTCGGAGATTAAAATCCTATCGATTTTTTACTCTGTTGGAGATTAAAATGAATGTGATTTTCTACTCCAGTTTTATTCGTGTTGAAGATATAAAAACTTCACCGTTTATTAAACGTTAGTTTGTGTTAGTATTTTACAAAAATGACGACTGAGAAGAGAAACCAACCTATTCCTACTATGACTGCCAATGCATAGACAAGTCGAACAACACTAGCACCGATAGAAAAGCCTAGGAAAATTTTCGGGATTGATTTCAAGCGGTGGCAGCAGAAAATGTTCTTCTACTTGACAACTTTAAGTCTAAAGAAGATGATTAAGGAAGATGTTCATGTTCTTCCTGATGATTGAGAAGTTTCCTCCTTTGTGGAAGGACTTCAAAAATTACTTGAAACACAAACGCAAGGAGATGTCACAAAAAGATCTCATTGTTCGATTGAGAATCGAAGAGGACAACAAAGCTGCTAAAAATAAAGGTCGTGGAAACTAACAATAATGGGAGAAAACATTATTGAGGATGCTCCTCAAAATAATAGAAAGAGGAACACGACTTCTAGACCAAAAAGAAACCCAAGCAAAAAGCGGTTCAAAGGAAATTGCTACAACTGTGGGAAAGCTGGACACAAATCTGCAGATTGTCGTGCTCCAAGGAAAGACAAGAATAAGGGTCATGAAAACATGGTTGAAAAGCACGAGGATATTGATGACTTGTGTGCTATGCTTTCTGAATGCAACCTGGTGGGAAATCCTAAAGAATGGTGGATTGTTTCTGGAGCCACTCTCCATGTTTGTGTTGTTAGAGAAGCATTTGCTACTTATGCTCCCATTGGACCCAAAGAGACACTTTCTATGGTAAATTTTACAACGGCTAAGATTGAAGGATGTGGTAAGGTATTTCTGGAAATGACTTCTGGCAAGGTGCTGACTCTGAACAACGTCCTTCATGTTCCTGAAATTAGGAAGAACTTAGTCTCTACTGCACTTCTCATTAAGAACGAGTTTAAGTGTGATTTTGTATCTGATAAGGTTGTAATAAGTAAGAATGAGATGTTTGTAGGAAAAGGTTAGCTCACTGAGGGCCTTTTCAAATTGAATGTTATGGTCGTTGAGAATAATAAAATTTTAGCTTCCTCTTACTTACTTGAGTCAAATGATTTATGGCATATACGTTTGGGATTAATTTCTACTTTTTTTTACAGATGAAGCAATGAGATGTCACTAAAAGATCTCATTGTTCGATTGTGAATCAAAGAGGACAACAAAGTTGCTGAAAAGAAAGGTCATGCAAATTCAACAATAATGGGAGAAAATATTGTTGAGGATGCTCCTCAAAATAACAGAAAGAGGAAGACGACTTCTGGAACAAAATGCAACCCAAGCAAGAAGCAATTCAAAGGAAATTGCTACAACTGTGGGAAAGCTGTACAGAAATCTGCAGATTGTCGTGCTCCAAGGAAAGACAAGAAGAAGGGTCAAGAAAACATGGTTGAAAAGCACGAGGATATTGATTACTTGTGTGCTATGCTTTCTGAATGCAACCTGGTGGGAAATCCTAAAGAACGGTGGATTGTTTCTGGAGTCACTCGCCATGTTTGTGTTGTTAGAGAAGCATTTGCTACTTATGCTCCCGTTGGACCCAAAGAGACGCTTTCTATGGGAAATTCTACAACGACTAATATTGAAGGATGTGGCAAGATATTTCTGGAAATAAATTCTGGCAAGGAGCTGACTCTGAACAACGTCTTTCATGTTCCTGAAATTAGGAAGAACTTAGTCTTTACTGCACTTCTCGTTAAGAACGGGTTTAAGTGTGTTTTTGTATATGATAAGGTTGTAATAAGTAAGAATGAGATGTTTGTAGGAAAATATTAGCTCACTGAGGGCCTTTTCAAATTGAATGTTATGGTCGTTGAGAATAATAAAATTTCAGCTTCCTCTTACTTACTTGAGTCAAATGATTTATGGCATATATGTTTGGAAATAATTTCTACTTCTTTTACAGATGAAGCAAGGAGATGTCACTAAAATATCTCATTGTTCGATTGAGAATCGAAGAGGACAACAAAGATGGTGAAAAGAAAGGTCGTGCAAATACAACAATAATGGGAGCAAACATTATTGAGGATGCTCCTCAAAATAATAGAAAGAGGAAGACGACTTCTGGACCAAAATGCCACCGAAGAAAGTAGCAGTTCAAAGGAAATTTCTCTAAATGTGGGAAAGATGGAAATAAATCTGAAGATTGTCGAACTCCAAGGAAAGACAAGAAGAAGGTGATGTGTGGCTAGAATTCATGGTTTAACAAGTTAAATGCCTTACATTTTATGTGCGTTAATGATAAAAATACACTTTTTATGTGCATAATAGAGTCTATTTCATGTGTAGGTGCATTGGAGATGGAAACCGAGCTAAATGGATGCATGAACGTCGAAAATACGCTCAAGAGTCGAAAAGGAGTGACCCGGGCTATAGCCGGGCATTTTGGCCTTAAAGCCAGGCCAACCCGGGCGTTAGTAGGGTGTTTGGCCCCTAAATCCAGGATCAGCTTGGTGTTAGTGGGGCGTTAGACCCCTAAAGCCAGGTCTGCCCTGGTGTTAAGGGGGTGTTTGAGCCCAAACGCCTGGGTCCCGAGGTCCGGTCAATTCCGAGTTTTAAAGGTTTTAAGTGTTTCCCGGTTGGAATAGAAGTCTCCTACATGGCTAGGGTTTATCCCAAACATATAAATAGACCCAAAAACACAACTTGAAGGGAGGAAGCCATTGAAGTGAAGAAAAACCTGTGGATTACTACTCAGTGAAGCAAACATTGATTTTTATAGCTTTTAATTATTATTTTGTAGTTCAATTATGCAAGTTATTTTAGAATTGATTCTTATGAATATGAGTAGCTAATTTTCTTAATCTAGGGTTTTGGTGGAACCCGTTGGGGGATAAACTTATTGTGATATTAATATAGTTTTGATTGGTTGATTAATCTCTATTTGTTCAACTACGTTCTTGTTGTAGTTGATTGAAGGGCCCTCAATTAGCTGTTCCTATTTATTATGTATCTACTTGAGAGAGAGTGCATATTTAGGTAGTTGATTGAACAACATCACTCCCGGAATATAGACGAAAGTCATAACCGAGGGTTTATAGGTTGGATTAGAGATAACGATACCTCGGGTGCAATCTAAAGTGAACTGTAATGCAATCTAGCTAGCGTAACTTGAGAGAGTGCGTCTAGTAAATTATCATAATTACTTGAGAGAGATTTATGGTAGATAGAGTGTTCATGATTGATAGAGACAACTAATCAAACTATAAGAAGTATCCGAGAAGGAAGTTTACCAACGGGGGAAACCATAATATTAGACCTTTATCATAATTGTTTACAACACATTGTTAGTAATTGTTAGTTATTATTATTGTCAGTAGAATTAGTAAAACATCACCAATTTATATTAAAAAGTCTTGAGAGAATTGATTGAGTAAAAGTTGCGTATTCTAAAGCCTTGATTGATACGTAAATTCCCTGTGGGATCGACTCTGCGCATAATACCCCAGATTATATTTGCAACGCCTGCTTAGTCTTTTAAAAGACATAGTTGAGCGTGATCAAAGGGTCAAGTAAACATGGTTTAAAAGCACGAGGATATTGGTGACTTGTGTGATATGCTTTCTGAATGCAAACCTGGTTAGAAATCCATAAGAATGGTGGACTGATTCCAGAGCCACTCGCCCTGTTTGTGCTGTTAGAGAAGCATTTGCTACGTATGCTCCCATCGGACCCGAAGAGACGCTTTCTATGGGAAATTATGCAATGGCCATGATTGAAGGATGTTGTAAGATATTTCTTAAAATGACTTCTGGCAAGGTGGTGACTCTGAATAATGTCCTTCATGTTCCTGAAATTGGAAAGAACTAAGTCTATACTGCACTTCTCATTAAGAACATGGTTAATTGCATTTTTTATCTGATAATGTTGTAATAAGTAAGAATGAGATATTTGTAGGAAAAGGTTACCTCACCGAGGGACTTTTCAAACTGAATGTAATGGTTGTTGAGAATAATAAAATTTCAGCTTCTTCTTACTTACTTGAGTCAAACGATTTATGGCATACACGTTCGGGACATGTCAATTATAAAACCTTGCGAAAAATGATTAATTTGAAGTATTGCCTAAGTTTGAATACGATGTCATGCCCCGAACTTGGGGGGGAGGGGGGGGGGCGAGACCGGCAACCGG